>BFEA01000906.1:199262-209806 GCA_003427395.1 Chara braunii | reverse complement strand
GAGAGAGAGAGAGAGAGAGAGAGAGAGAGATGTCGACAGTACTTGTGCAGACACCCACAGTCTCGGCGGGCTGCATGAAGCACCCCGCACCACCTGTCGAGACTCTCTCTCTCTCTCTCGCGCGGTGGCTCCACTACTCTCGAATGTGCAAATGAGAGTGAATCTTCCGCTAGAACATGGAAAGATACACTGACATGATTATTGTCTTTTGTGCATTTGGTGGTAGTAACTGTTGTTTTTCTTTGTTTTCTTTTTTTTCCCTATAATGAGTTAATCCCGTTTTTCTGTCGTTGTTTTTTGCATTTTGTGTTTTTTTTTTTCCTTTCCTTTTCTTTCCGTGTTCTTCTCCATGTAGGGTTGGAAGTTAGCGCCCGTTAGTTCGAGCCATGGCAAGGCTCGGCGTACCTGTTGTTCGAGGCTCAGACTCTATAGCTGGGCCAAGTACCGGTGGTTTAAACAAACCTGAATTTCACTGCGCACCGAGTTTTGGTCCCATTGTATTTTCTTTTCTCGTACTCCTCCCAAACAAACAACGTGAAAAAGAAAAAAGAACCAAAAAAAAAATGCAACAATGCGATGGATGAGAAAGCAGTTGGATACAGAATCAGGGGTCAGTGTGAGAGTATGCCCTCAGTGAGGGCGTTTACAGCTCCGCGTTCATCACGGACGTTACTTTCAGAAATGAAAAGAAAAAAAAAAAAAGCAACAACAAAATATGGTCGTGAAACCCGTTAGATACAGAATCTGAGTATATGCCCTCTTTGACAAGTTGTCAGAAGTCCGTGCAGTGCTCCCTGCCCTGTGTTCATCACGGACGTTACTTCCAGAAATAAAAAGCAAAGCAAAAAAAAAGCAACAACAATATGGACGTGAAACCGGTTAGATACAAAATCTGAGTATATGCCCTCTTTGACAAGTTGTCAGAAGTCCTTGCAGTGCTCCCCGCCTCGTTGGCAGGGAGCCGAAAAAAAAAAACAAAAAAAACAAACAAACCCTAATACAAGCCATAGGTGTGGTTAGATTCGTTCCTGAGTGTTCTAGTGTGAGCACACCTCCTTCAGGGCCTTCCCCGACGTCGTTCCTCAATTTGCAGTGTTTTTTTTTTTTTTTTTTTTTTTTTTGTGCAGACACTGCTCCGACCCCCGATCTTTTCGGAATGAGTCGTTTTCAATGAATTTCTTTTGCCTGCGTGTTGTACTTGTGGTTTAAGGATGTGGCCTGCACCTTCTATTTTAGAGGTGGGGGACTTGAACCACCAGTACCGACCGGTGTTCAAGGCCCGTCCCTGCAACTACCGATAGGCGTAGCCTATGGCTACCACGCCGAGCCTGCGGCTACCGGTAGATGCATGACAAGGCATTTTACAAACATTTTATTGGACAAAATGAAAAAAAAAACAAAGAGAATTTCATACGTGAAAAAAAAAAACAAAAAAAAAGAAAACGGGAAAAGCAAAACAGACACTGCATTGTTCCCCGGGGGTCCCACTACCTTCTTCCCCCGAGTGCAACGTACGGTAATTATAGCTGTATTTGGGGTATCATGCAGTCTATATACAGTTATAATGACTGTACGTTGTATTTGGGGGAAGAAGGTAGCAGCATTGAGCTACCTCAACGCCCGCATCTGGACGTTTTTGCGGTGATGTGCAGAAATGGTGTTGAGTTTCCTGAAATGCACATTTCCATGACTACGTCCAGATTCAGGCGTTGAGGTTGCTCAACGCTGCTAGTGGGACTTGGCCCCCGTGAGAGAGAGAGAGAGAGAGAGAGAGAGAGAGAGAGAGAGAGAGAGAGAGAGAGAGAGACCGTGCAACGCGCTGACTCCCTCCCTCTCTCTCTCTCTCTCTCACTCTCTCTCACGGGGGCCAAGTCCCACTAACAGCGTTGAGCAACCTCAACGCCTGAATCTGGACGTAGTCGTGGAAATGTGCATTTCAGGAAACTCAACACCATTTCTGCACATCACGGCAAAAACGTCCAGATGCGGGCGTTGAGGTAGCTCAACGCTGCTAGTGCTACTTGGTCCCCGTGAGAGAGAGAGAGAGAGAGAGAGAGAGAGAGAGAGAGAGAGCCGGCGCGTTGCACGGCCTGACGCCATGCAACGCGCCCGCTCTCTCTCTCTCTCTCTCTCTCTCTCTCTCTCTCTCTGTGTTTCTGACTCTTGCCCCCACCCTCCGCGTCTCTTTTCCTTTTTTTTTTTTTGTAAATACCAGCGACCGGGCGTTCGTTTGCCTGACCCCCGAAACTCGCGGCGCGTTAACGGCCGCGAGTTGTAAAAAAACACGGGGAGGTACTGGTGGTTTAATCATAAGATTTCGTTCTTAGTCAGCGTCGACTTGCCTTTTGACATGTTGTTAGGTATGTACTACCTCGAGGTTGCAAAGCCCTAGTTTGTCTGGGACCGAAAAGTGCTTAAATCACCACTACCTCTGAGCCTGTTTTTCCCGACCCTGAGTTTCACTGCGCACCAAGTTTTGCCGAGCTTGGGTCCCATTGTATTCTCTTTTCTGGTACCCGTCGGGGAAAAAAAAATAAAAACCACCAAAGAAAAAGACGTATACAGAACATTGGGTACACGTGAGAATCTGCCAAGGACGTTACTGCCCTCAGCAAAACACAGAAATAGGGAAAAAAAAAAAAGAAGGAAAAATGCAACAACTCATTGGACGTGAAAGCAGCTTGATATAGAACATTGGGCACAAATGAGAATATGCCCTCCCAACGGGCTTTACAGCCCTCAGCACACATGGCTGTACGGAAAAACAAAGCAAAACCAGCAAGGGCTCTTTGGATGTAAAAGCAGCTGGATACAGCCCTCAGCACACATGGCTGTATGAAAAACAAAGCAAAACCAGCAAGGACTCTTTGGATGTAAAAGCAGCTGGATACAGAATCTTGAGTACATGTGAGAGTGCCCTGTTGGTTGCAAGTGTCAGTTGTCCGTGGAAAGCGCCCTACCTCGTGGGCAGGGCACTAAAACTAACTTAGAAGTAAAAAATAAAAAGCACAAAATGAAACTATCGATGATTCTGGGCAGATGCATTCCTGGAGGCATTGCTGTGAGCACATTTCCTTTGTGGCTTTCCTCGACGTCTTTCCTTTAAACTCTGCAGTTTTTTTACTTTTTTCTTTTCTGCTTCTTCTTTTTTCTCCGATCGAGCCCACAAGGGCCAAATGTTTTGTGTTTGCGAACCCTCGCCCGGACCCCCGAACTTTGCGGTTGACGTCATTTTCCCGAATGGGACTACAGCTTGGAAAGGTAGTGGTGGTTTAAGCATGTACTACCGGAAGGAGGGGCAATCATACTCGCAAAGTACAAGGCTAGCAGTTCGATAGACACTTACGGCTGTATGCGCACATCAACATTTTATAATTATTATAGAAAGCACCAAGAGGAGGGTATGTACTTAGTTTTTCTCTCTAAGAAAGGGGAGGCCGTTAAAACACCCTCGGGGATAGAAAGTGTCGTCACAAAGTACCCTGATCTGTTTGAGGAGCCTTCAGGAGTTGTAGAACGGGAGGTTGTCCATGCCATGGAGATAGTTTCGAGGAGCAAGATACCCAAAGGAAGGATCTATAGGATGGCACCAGCCGAGTTAGACAAACCTAGGCGACAACTGAAAGAGCTCACAGAGAAGGGTTGGATACGGCCTAGCACCTCCCCCTTCGGCTCACCAGTCCTATTTGTTCCAAAGAAGGGGGGGGCACTGAGGATGTGCATTGATTATAGAGGGCTCAATGCCATCATTGTGAAGAACGCAAAACCTCTACCGTGCATCGATGACCTTCTGGATAGGGTGCAAGGATGTAAGTACTTTACTAAGATAGACTTAAAGTTCGACTACCGTCAAATTGCCATTAGACCGGAGGACCAGCATAAAACCGCATTTCATACCAGGTACGGTCTGTATGAGTTTGCGGTGATGCCCTTTGGGCTTTGCAATGCACCGGGTACATTCCAGCATGCCATGACTACTTAGATAAGTTCATTGTCGTGTACCTCGACGATGTACTCATCTTTAGTAGAATTGTTGAGGAGCAGGCGCAGCACCTAAAATTGTACTATCACTCCCTCGACAACACAAGTATATGATTAACTCAGAGAAATGCGAATTCGGTCGCTCTGAAATTTTGTACTTGGGTCATGAGATATCAGCGGAGGGGATAAGGTTTGAAGATGCCAAGGTGGCTAGCATTCGTGACTGGCCACGACCTCAGTTTGTGACCGAGGTCACATCATTCTTAGGGATGAATGGCTACTACCATAACTTTGTAAAGAACTATAGTACGGTGGCCAGCCCTTTGATTGATCTAACTCGCCTTGACACACCATGGGAATGGACTGACAAGTGTGAAGCTGCTTTCAAGCAATTGAAGCATGCTCTCACGCACCGTGAGGTTCTCATGGTTCCCGATTCTGAGAGGCCATTTGTTGTCACCACTGACGGAAGCCAATATGGCATTGGCGCAGTGCTGGCTCAGCAGGAAGGGAAGAAGTTGAGGCTGGTCAAGTACATGAGTAAAAAGATACCATCAAAGAAGTTGGCTAAGTCCACCTATGAAAGGGAACTCTACGCCCTCTATAAAGCACTTGTCCATTGGAGACACTATCTGTTGGGAAGATTCTTCTATTTGAGGACCGACCATCAGACACTCGAGTGGATCAAGACACAATCTGTTCTCTCTGATGCACTCAAACACTGGATTGGGGTCATAGATCAGTATGACTTCAAGCTAGACTATGTGAAGGGAGAGTACAGTAAGGTTGCTGATGCGGTGTCACGTAGGGCAGACTAACTGGGTGCGCTAATAACTGAGTTTGGCTTATCGGATGATGTAACTTGTATGATGGACATCATACGCAAACTTGAGGCCCAAGACAAGGCCACATCTGGTGAGTTTGTGATGGTGGATGAATTACTTTTCCTTGAGAAGGCAGGGTTTAAGAGATTAGTTGTTCCAGCTACTGAGATTTTGCGTAGTTTATTTTTAGGAGAATGTCATGATGCAATGGGACATTTTGGCTATAAGAAGACTGGTGTAAATCTGGTACAACGATTTTGGTGGCCTGGTATGCTAGACGAAACCAAATAGTTGATAACTTGTCAAGTCGGTCAGCGGGACAAGCCGCAGACTCGAGCTTCGCTTGGGTTACTCAAGCCTCTACTCGTTCTTGCTGGTCCGGTACACAGTGTTTCCATGGATTTCATGGATACCCTCGTGACTAGCAAGCGTGGCAAGAGGCATATCTTCATCATAGTTGATAGGTTTACTAAAATCGCTAGATTGATTGCCATACCAGAGACCGCAAGGAATGAGCATGTCATCAAGTTATTCATGGATAAGTGGGTGCGTGACTTTGGACTGCAAAAGACTATCGTTAGTGATAGAGATGTTCGTTTCACAAGTGAAATGTGGAAGAGAAGGCTGCAGAACAGATGGGCAGCCAACTCCAGATGACTTATGGGAATCATCCCGAAGCCAACGGGCAAGCTGAACAGATGAACCGAGTGGTGCAGCATCTGCTGAGGCATTACATAAAGCCCAGCCGGGATGACTGGGATGAGAAGTTACCTCTCATCGCCAGCGTTTACAACAATCCTGTGCACAGCACCAGTGGTGTCAGTCCGAATCAGCTGCATCTGGGATGGAAGCCTAGATCTGCTCTAGACTTCCCCCTTCCTGAAAACCGACCTGCTGCAACTCCTGGAACCATTGATTTGGTGTCCAATACGAGAGGTTGCTGCAGCAAGCTGTCGAACACATCAAGAAATCTCAAGAAGCAATGATTCGTTCTGAGAACAAACCTCGATGACAGTCCACATTTCAGGTAGGGGAACGTGTTTGGGTTAAGTCTAGTGAGTTAGGGCAGGAATTCAACATCTCTAAAGAACTAATGCCTCGATACTTCGGTCCTTGGGAAGTTTTGGATGTTGTGGGTAGTGAAGAGGATGGTCCCTCGTATGTGATTTGAATCCCTGATCACCGGTGCACTTACCTTGTGTTTCACGCCTCGAAGCTTGCACCTTTTGCTGACACAGCAGCTCACATCAAGGAGATCTATGCTGCCCCCAACCATGGATGGCCACATGGACGTGCCTGTTCCTAAGCCTCTGGGAAGAGGGAAACCGCTGAAACCCAGGAGGGAATACAGGGTCAGATTCAGGCATCATACGGTTCCAAAAGAAGACCGACGGTTCACCAGAGGAACTAATTGAGACAACACCTCAGATTGTGGCAGACTATGAGAGATCGTTGAAGGGGAAGGCACCTGCATAGAAGCATCGAAGCGGACTTTCGAAGCTAAAGGGGATGGAATGTGAGGACTGTGTCCTCAGGGGCCCCTAGGCAACATGCGTATGTTCTGGAATGTGGCCCCCCAGCAAGCCTCGTGCCCACCTTAAGTGAAGGTGGGCCTGAAGATTTACGAGAGGCCCTTATCTCAGCATTTTCCAATACGGGTATCAGACAGTTGCTGCACGACAGTTGGTTGAAGTGCAACCTGAGCCTTACCCTGGGTTCTTCCAGAAGAAGCAACTGCGCCAGGCAGTTGAGCCCAGGGCCCAGGTTGTGCCCTGGGCACACACATTGTGAGGCCGATACAACACGAAGTGGCCACGGGCCAATGAGAAAGCAGCATTGTCGTCGTATCTACCCCATGGGCTAGTGCAAATGCAGCAAACAATCGGAGCCTGGAAAATTCTGGGTTTGCCCAACTGAAAAGCGGCCAGGCCCTCAACTGTCGGGGATGGGCCTGGGCGCAGACAGTGGGCCCCGACCAGAAGCTACTGGAAACTTTCTTGGCCAGGCCCAGGGAGTCCAGCAGCAGCTTCCACTTCCATATAGGAAGCAAGCCAGCCAGGGAAGGGTATTCTGACCTAGGCAGGCAATGTGGACACGCTGCTGCGCTCGCAAGCAAGTGTCTGCATGGGGATTGCTGGCTGGGGTGCGCACGGGCGCTGTGAGGTGAGGGGTGCTGCAGGGCACCGGGGTGCTAGTGGCCATAGCCGGGCTGCAGGGCGCGAGGCAGAGGAGGGCGACAGGGGGTCTTCGGGAGGAGGCACAGAAGTGGGTGGACAGGGGGGGTGATGAGGGAGACGAGAGTACGTACCTGGTGTATGTGGGAGGTCGACATTGCTGTTGACGACATATACATTGGTCTTCAACGTCGAAGTGAGCCTGTTGCATGAACATAGGTAAGATAGATAGGACAAGTAGGGTAGGCTGGGCGCTGGGCGCCAGACAGAGAGGAGCGGCATTGAATACTGCGTTGGTGTGGCCTGAGGGCTTGAACATTGGCTCACGAGTTCATTGTATTTCTCTTATTTGGATGGAATCTTGGTGCATTTGAGCTCTCTGGTGGTTACATGACTACCTGGATTTCTGCGTGATTTTGCAACTTGTTATGATCCTGGCCAATTTCGAGATACACATTCATCAGATAGTATAATGCCGTCCACTGCAGAAAGAAACGAATGAACTTGAGAGGAGAGAGAGGGTAAGAAGAAAAAGAAGAAGAAAGAAAGAAGAAGAAGATGATGTACACCAGCCTAGACAAATGACAAAGCTCTTCTTCTTCGCCCAGCACTCTCCTCCTCCTTTACTCCTCTCTTATTCATACAAGAAATAATAGTACAATGTTGAATGGCTGATCCAGAATCATGTCCGAGTTCCTCTTCTACTGCAGGTATCACTTGAGGTCCACCATAACCATGGCCGCCTTCCTCACTCTTCACGCTCATAGACCGAGGCCATGGCGGACTGCTGGGCCTTGCCCTGATGTCCAAAGGACAACCCAAAGCAGCTATGGCTGCTCCAGTTCAGGCCGCCATCCTGACTCTGCCTCTAAGCTTCTTGGTGTGGCTCTACCCCCGCTGGGGTCTTCCTGCTGCAGCGCCCACCAAGGTGATGGAGATGGATGCCACCATAGCCAGGTAAGTACCTCTGGCGCTCCCCCTTCCCCCTGATCTTCTTCCTCCTCCGTGTCCTTGCTTCTGCCCCAGCAGCGCTGCTCCAGCCAGCGCCCCAACCAGTGTGTCGCCAAATTTGCACACCGACAATGAGGCTGGGCTCTTCGCCCGGCCTGGAGATATAGCGGCCTGCTTGCCTCTTGGGCGGTGACTTCCAGGTCGCTCGGCCTTCCCAGCAACTGGTACCTCCTCCCTTTCGGAGGGAATCATCATTGCTGACTCTGATATTGCCTGTACATGCCCTAGACTCAGACTGGTTGGACTGGTACCTGCCTAGACCTAGCCTACAACTACTGGGCCTCTCAAAATGCCACTTTTGTCTTCTTCTGCTCGGCCTAGAGTACCCGCACATCTACATCTTCAGGGTGTGGTACCCGCCTACCTGCTACGTGAGTGTTTTTCCCCGCTGCAATCCCTCAATGTCACGGCCAGAGGTAAGTACCGGCCCTGAGGGCCCAACGAACGGACAAGTACCCTTGCGGGTCGCACACACACTCAAGCCAACCAGCACTCAGACAGACATGCAGACCAGCAAGCATGCACACACACACACACATGCAGAACTTAGTGGCAAGCGGGAAACTCGGCAAGGCATTCAGTCCTTGAGCAAAAATCAGAAATCAGCTGTGTGTCTCCGTCCGTGTTTGGTCGGGTCATCACAAACTTGGTTTTCTGTATATCGCTCTCGCTCATATTCCTTGCAATAGTTTTTTTTGAAAAATTTTCAGATTTTTTTGATTTTTTTTTTTTTTTTTTTTTTTCCGCTGGGGCCTTCTTTGGCCCTTGCACGGCCGGGTCTTAAGGTGATCCGGATGGCCCGGCTGGTAGCCTATATGAAAACACACTTTTGCCTTGGGGTTTTGGGCCCCGTTGATCCATTTTCTCACTTTTTTTTTTTTGTTTTTGCTGTTGGTTTATTTGGTGTCCACTCTATGGACTGGTGACAAGTCTGGCTTAAAAGGTGTGGGGCGTTTGTTATAATGACCCTGAACCCCCCCCCAAAGTTAGGGCTCTGTTAACCTTTTCTCTCTTATGTATGTTTCTTCCCTGATGGTGTGTGTGTTGATTCTCTGCCCACGTTGTGCTCCGGTTTGTGATGCATGCATTGCTTTGATTTATCCATTTGCTCGAGTCTTCCGCTGTGCCCTTCTTCATGTTCTTCGCCACAGGATTGACTTGACTTTGGAGAATGTCTGAACTCTGATTTGAACATCTAAGAGAGCCCAGAATGTCTGATCTCTAATTTGTTCATGTCATGGGTGTTGCCTGAGAGCAAGTCCCTCTTGGTATTTTGCATGAGGGCATACATGAGCCAATTCACACTCTCTTCCTTTTTTTCTTGCATCTGCTTATTTGTGTTTTACAGCATACTCACACTCAGACTTTTCTGGGTCTATTTGACTGCACTCAAATTCAGTTGCAACTGTGAGGGTGCCCTTAGAGATTTTCCAGAATAATCTATTGTTGTTCCCTCGAGAGGTCTGTGATTTCAGTTGCAATCGTGAGGATGCCCTCAGAGATTTTCCGTGATCTATTGTTGTTCCCTAGAAAGGTCTGTGATTTATCAGGTTGACCGTTCTATACAGAATCCACAGCTGATTGAAGAGGGAAATTAACCTTCACTGTGTCACATGACTTTTCATAGGTTTAGAGGGACTGGTAGAGGGACTCGTAATGCTGGCTACTACTATGAAGGCCTACAGTTTTTTGGCCAATTGAATGTTGGGGTAGTCATCTCAGGATTTGAATGCGAACTTGCCCCCGGATGCAGATATGATGGTCTGAGTGCTATTGAGGGGAAGATACTCAAATAGGCTGTGCGTAAAGTCTGTAACCTAGTTGAGCAGCAGTAAAATTAGCAAGATTTCTGCTGACGGCTAGGCTACCAGCTGGGCCGCCCGGGTCCCGGGTGGCCAGCCCGTGCAAGGACCAGAGAAGGTCCCAGCCAAAAAAAAAAAACAAAAAAAACTCGAAAAAATCCGGAACAAAACTATGTTATGAAGAAAACTAAACTGAACAACCTTTGCCTCAGGGTCACATCGAAATTCTTTACCAAATTAAAAAATATATAGATATATAAAAAAATATTAATATTAATTTTATTTATTTTTATTTTTTGGCCCGGCCGGGCAAATGACCCCGGGCCACTCTGGTAGCCTGGGCTGACGGAGATTTGCATTCCGATGTGAACTTTATAAGAAAAGAGTGGACTGCCCAGAAAGAGGCAAAAAGAACGGTTTCAGTGTGCCTCATGCTGTTTTGTTCATGTGTTTTGAAAGGTGCACTCTTTTAGTTGATGGACATGTGACAATACAGACATGGTGACCATCCAATGCAGGCATTGCATGCGGAGAAACAACAACGAAAAATGAAGTTTGATGAGCATCAAATGCAGAACATGAATGTGGATCTCATCTAGGCTTCTTTCTCTCTCTGTTCTTCCCCTCCCTCTGTCCCGCTCTGTCCCCTGTTCCTCTCCCCTCCTGTCCTTCTCTTCTTTTGCTCTCCCCTCTCTCTACCTCTCACCCTTCTCTCTCCCCCCTCTTTCCCCTCCTCCCCTTCCCCCTCTTTC
>BFEA01000906.1:183146-194033 GCA_003427395.1 Chara braunii | reverse complement strand
TTCCTCTTCCTCTTCCTCTTCTTCTTCTTCCTCTTCTTCCTCTTCCTCTTCCTCTTCCTCTTCCTCCTCTTCCTCTTCTTCCTCTTCCTCTTCTTCCTCTTCCTCTTCCTCCTCCTCCTCCTCCTCCTCCTCTTCTTCTTCTTCTTCTTCTTCTTCTTCTTCTTCTTCTTCTTCTTCTTCTTCTTCTTCTTCTTCTTCTTCTTCTTCTTCTGTTCTTCTTCTTCTTCTTCTCCTCCTGTTCTCGGCTTCTTTCTTCTTATTATTCCTCTTCCGCTTTATTTTTGTTCTTCCTGTTCCTCGTCCTCTTCGTATTTGTTGTCAATCTAGAATATCCGTAGCGGAGATTCCTGCACACTTCTTTGTTTGCCAAAAGGTTGCAGGGGTTCATGTACTCTAGTTTCTATTTCAATTTTGCTAGGGTATCTGTGTCTGAGAATTCTGTGTCCTGGCGAAAGGTCGGTTGTCCTTCAAGACATCCGTTAAAATTGGAACGATACATGGCCCCTGCGCAAGGATGACACACATAAATCGTTATGCTATGACCCTGGCCTATTTCGAAGTACACATTCATCAGAAAGAACAATGCCGTCCAATTGCAAAAAGAAATGAAGGAACTTGACAGGAGAGAGAGGGAAAGAAGAAAAAGAAGATGAAAGAGAAGAAGAAGATGTACACCAGCAAAGACCAATGAGAATTCCCTTCTTCTTTGCCAACCGCTCTTCTCCTCCTTATTTCCTCCCCTCTTATTCAAACAAGAAAAAATTATAATAATGTTGAATGGCTGAACCAGAATCAATGTCCGAATCCCTCTTCTACTGCAGGCATCACATGAGGGCCACCATAGACATGTCCACCCTTCTTCCTCCTTCCTCCTTCCACGACCGAGGGTATGGCAGACTACCAGGGCACTTCTCTGCTGTGCAAAGGACAACACAAAGCAGCTATGGCTGCTCTAGCCCAGGCCGCCATGCCTGACTCTGCCTCGAAGCTTCTTGGTCTAGCTCTACCCCAACAGGGGCCTTCCAGATGCAGCGCCCACCAAGGTGATGAAGATGGCATCCACCATAGCCAGGTAAGTACCTCTGGCGCTCCTCCCTCTCTAGCCCTGGTCTTCTTCCTCCTCCTGTCCTTGCTCCTCCCCAGCAGCGTTGCTGTGATGCTAGCGCTGCTCCAGCCAGCGCTCCAACCAGTGTGTTGCCAAACTTGCACACTGACAGTGAGGAGGAGCACTTTGCTCCTCCTGGAGATATAGCGGCCTGCTTGCCTCTTGGCGGGTGACTTTCTAGGCCGCACGGCCTCCAAGCAACCGGTAGAGGGTGCTTGTATGTGAGCTTCAGGTAACCACATATGAACTGGGACTATACGGGTATAGCACGGGCAGTCGCCCAGTGGAACCTCATAAAAGGCTATGAAACACGGACTGGAAGAAACTGAAACAAACAAGTTGTTGTTATGAAGGCAGCCCATAGCAAACCAACAAAAGTGACCAAACACATATGCTATAAACTGCGGAGTAGAGGTAAGACTACAATATTCTTGTTGTCATGAAGATCCGTATGCAGCCTCTCCTGCCATGTCATGGCGATGAGTGGCGGAGAGAAGGTGATAGTGTGTTGTATTTGTCCAGTGGTTTCCATGTCATAGAGCAAAACGTTTGCATCGTGTTGCGCAAGCTCTTCTCCATAACCTATGAGGCAAAGGGATTCCATCTGACTGACTACAGCTTGGCGGATCTATGTTGGTACACAAGAGTCTATAAGGGCATATATCTGAGTGCCACACTCCCACAGCAAGAAAAGTTGTTGTGAGAGTGTAACCTGATATGGCAGGCAACGTCCTGAGTGATTGCCTGAATAATCGCCTACTGCAGGGATGGTTTGCTAATACCTAGAACATGCTGCAGCTGAATTGCAGTTTCTTGTGAATGTGCAGTTGTCTTGTGAGTATTTCTTAGGAAGGTGCCGTGGGCAATTGACTGGCTGTGGGTGCAAGTTCATGTGGACACTTGCGATTGATTTTGTGCTTCACACTGGTATACAGATTCGCAGGTCAAGGAGGATCCTCCATGCGTGTCGCCGAGAACCCCTCCATGTGTTGGGTTGCGGACTGTAGCAGAGGAGATACATGGAGCTCCGCCGGAAAGCTTTCCTGCCAAGCTTGCAGAGATCATGGCTGGGATTCACTCCGATCAGGCCATGGCTAGGTTTTGGAGGGCAACCGTGACTGAGGTACGATACAGAAGGTGATAGCTCTTGTCTTTTCGGATTTCAAGGGGAAATGCCGTTTGTGGTTCCTACCTGTGTTCTTCCTTGGCACCCAAGCGAACCTGTGCAGAGTGGAATGAAGCAGGCCGACCTGTGTTTGCTTTTTGGCACCCAAGTGAACATGTGCAGAGGGGAATGAAGTGGGCCAAAAGAAATGCAGACGAGAAGCATGGGAAGAGGGGAATAATGAATAAGGAAGAGGCAGAGGGGAGCCAATGTGGTAAATAGTTCCTCTTTAATGCATGGCTCTCGCAACCTTCTCCTAACTGTCTATAAAATCCGTCTGGTGCTGATGGCATATCGTCTTTTTTCTGTTTGTCTACCGAGCACCCAGATCCTCGCATTCCCTCCTCCTTTACTTTGTAGGTCCTCTGAGAAGTCTCTTATTCTGCAGGCATTTTCCCTTTGAGTAATCTTTCATAGCCTGCAATCACTTGAGGTGCTGTTCTCATGAGTTCTTCTCGTGTGAACCACCGATCTTCTTTAGAATCCAGATGATGTCTGAAGCTCACACGATACTGCATTCTCGGTTTAGGAGGGCGTCCTCTGCCGGATGGTCGAGGAACAGGCATCACTCGGTGCTCGACAATCTGGTCAATGTCCACTTCGCCATCCATGGTTGGGGGCAGCATTGATCTCCGAGAGGGAAACTGGTCTGTGGCAGCGAAAGGTGCCAGCTTGGATGCATGGAAAACAGGGTAAGTGCGTAGGTGTGCAGGAATACGGATCACGTATGAAGGCCCATCTGGCTGATCCCCTACAATGTCCAAGATCTCCCAGGGCCCAAAATACTGTGGCATCAGTTTTCTGGATATCCCCATCTCCTGACCTAGTTCAGATGACCTTACCCAGACTCTATCACCTACCTGAAAGTTAAAGGGCCGTCTATGCTTATTCTCAGATGCAATCATAGCATCTTGAGACTTCTTAATATGTTCAACGGCCTGCTGCAGCATCTGTTCATATTTGACAGCAAAGTCTGTGCTGCCAGGTGCTGCAGTGGGTTGTCTTTCTGGTAGCAGAAAGTCAAGTGCAGTTCTGGGCTTCCAACCAAGATGTAACTGGTTGGGAGTCATACCGGTAGTACTGTGCACATCATTGTTGTACAGGCTGGCGACGAGCGGTAACTTCTCGTCCCAGTCATCCTGACTTGGCTTAATATAATGCCGAAGCAGGTGCTGTACTACCCGGTTCATCTGTTTTGCCTGGCCATTTGACTCGGGGTGATTCCCTGAGGTCATTTGGAGTTTTGTGCCCATCTGTTCAGCGGTTGACTGCCAGAGTTCACTTGTGAATCTCACATCCCTATCACTAACGATAGATGTAGGCAAACCGAAATCACGTACCCAATTATCCGTAAACAGTTTGATGACGTGGTCAGTTTTAGCTGTTTCTGGCATAGCGATTAGTCTTGCATATTTAGTAAAGCGGTCCACTATTACGAAGATGTGCCTTTTGCTGGACTTATTGGTCACAAGAGTATCCATGAAGTCCATGGACACACTCTGACCAGGTCCTTCCGGGATCGGCAAGGGCTTGATCAGCCCAAGTGGTGTCTGAGTCCTTGGTTTGTCCCTCTGACAAACCTGGCAGGTTTCAACATAGTGCTTTGCATCTAGCATCATAGAGGGCCACCATAATCTCTGTACTAAGTTCGCTGATGTCTTTTTGTAGCCAAAATGACCAGTTGCATCATGACATTCTCCTAAAAATAAACTACGCAAAGACTCACTACTGGGAACACACATCTTTTATTCCCTGCCTTCTCAAGAAACAGCAAGCCGTCTACCATCGTAAATTCGTCCAAAGTCTTTTTATCCTTTGCTTGGAATCTACGGATGATCTCAGACATAACTGGATCTTGCTGATAGGCATCCACCAATGATCGAGTTAAGTCGCTAGATATGCCAAACTCAGTCACTAGCGCGCCCAGATAATCCGCCCGGCGAGATAACGCATCAGCCACTTTGTTGTACTCTCCCTTGATTGGATCAAGTTGATAGTCATACATGTCTATCACTTGTATCCAGAGCTCGAGTGCGTCAGAGAGTACTGGCTGAGTCTTGATCCAGCGCAAGGTCTCATGGTCATATCTCACATAGAAGAATCTGCCAAGGAGATAGTGTCTCCAATGTACCAGCGCTCTGTACAGGGCATAGAGCTCACGCTCATAAGTGGATTTCGCTAGTTTCTGAGAGGGCATCTTTTTGCTCATGTACTCGACAGGTCTCAACTTGGGCCCCTCCTTTTGCGCAAGGACCGCGCCTATGCCATATTGGCTGGCGTCTGTGGTCACGATAAACGGCTTATTAGGATCAGGAAGTTTAAGAACCTCATAGTGTGTCAGGGCGTACTTCAGTTTCCTAAAGGCCAGCTCACACTCTTCATTCCACTCCCAAGGGGTGTCCAGTCGAGTTAGATCTGTCAATGGGGAAGCTATAGTACTATAGTTCTTCACAAACGGACGATAGTAGCCCGTCATCCCCAAAAACGATCTGACCTMAGTAACAGTCTGAGGTCTGGGCCAGTCACGTATGCTGGCCACTTTGGCATCATCCGGCCTCAATCCATCAGCTGAGATTTCATGACCCAAGTACAAGATCTTGGTGCGACCAAACTCGCATTTCTCCAAGTTAACCTTGTACTGGTGCTGTCTTAGGAGACCTAGCACTGTTTTCAAGTACTCAGCGTGCTCCTCTACAGTCCTACTAAAGATGAGAATATCGTCGAGGTACACGACGATAAACTTGTCTAAGTAGTCATGAAAAATCCTGTTCATCGTGTGCTGGAACGTACCAGGTGCATTGCATAGTCAAAAGGGCATCACCACAAACTCGTACAGACCGTACCTGGTCTGAAATGCAGTTTTGTGCTGATCCTCAGGCCTAATGGCAATTTGATGGTATCCGGACTTCAGATCTATCTTGGTGAAGTACCGRCATCCCTGCACTCTATCCAAGAGGTCGTCGATGCGGGGTAGGGGCTCCGCGTTCTTAACGGTGATGGCATTGAGGCCCCTATAGTCAATGCACATCTTAAGGTACCTCCCTTCTTCGGTACGAATATGACTGGAGCGCCGTAAGGGGAGGTACTAGGCCGAATCCATCCTTTCTCTGTGAGCTCCTTGAGCTGGCGGCAAAGCTCATCTAACTCCGCAGGAGACATCCTATAGATTCGTCCTCTAGGCACCTTGCTACCTGGGACAACCTCTATTGCATGGACAACCTCTATTGCATGGACAACCTCCCTTTCCACCACGCCTATGGGCTCCTCAAAAAGGTCTGAATATTGTGCGACGACTGATTCTATCTTTGGGGGTGTTTTAACGGCCTCCCCTTTCTCAGAGACAAATACTAGATACATGCCCTCCTCGCGATTCTGCTTATAATAGCTATAGAAGGATGATGCACACATGCACCCGTAGTTTTCTATTAGACTGCTAGCTTTGAACTTTTGCAATCTAACAGATCTACCGTTGGGCAATTTGTGAATCAATACCTTTCTATCCCAGTCAAACTGCGGTTGCGCGACCTCGAGGTAGTACATACCTAGGAGCATATCAAAGGGCAGTTCGTTACTAACCAGGAAGGAGATTTTATGGCTCACTTCCCCTCATCCATAGGAGAAGGTACAAACTACGTCCTTGACATAGTCTTTTACCAACATTTGGTGCTTGTTGGTCAGCGTAGAAGCTACAGTTCTGCTAAGCCGCTGCACTTGGTCCCCTAAGCGCAGTCTATCCACACAAGCACGACTGATGAAATTTCGCGTAAAGCTTATGTCTGCGAAGGCGCCCACTTTTTGGCCACCTACATCAACTTCTACCACGAAATGTTCACCCTTTGGACCTCTACTTATCATCGCCCAAGAGTCCCTGGGGTCCTTTCCTGACCACTCAGTCTCTAACTCCTGTAGGGCCTTAGACACATCTCTCGAACAGAGCGTCGGTGTCTGAATGTGTCTGCGGGGCGATATGTGGGTCTCTAGCCTTGGCCAACGCTTGAAGTGGGGAAGGCAACGTTATCACTTCAGCGCGAGTAAGAGCGGCTAATACTCCTACTGGCCTGAGGTGTTTCCCTGCGAAGTGCTTGCAGAAGCACCGCCAAAGTTCGAAGAAAGTCTCACCACCGTTGGTGAGGCTACCCTCGTCAAGACTTTCTTGCCTCGGCATGTTCGAGACGTGTGGCCTTAGTTGCTACAGTTCATGCACGTGCCCCTAGCAACTTGGTCCCTCCACACCTCATACTCTAAACCAAGTTTTACCCATGCGGGTGTTCCTTGGTCACCCTGACCCGTGGACCGTACTACCTTCTTCTTCCCAGTCCCCCTAGCCTTTTCCTTGATGGGTTCCACGACTCAAGGTTTGGGAAATTGTCAATCTCCGTTGTTTGACCATCATGGTCAACGAACATCAACTGACCCTTCTTCTTCCAGTCCTGGGGAAGTCTCTTCCTACCATCATGAGATGCCTGATGCGCGGATCCCAACTTTGCCTCTATGTCCAAAGCTGTGCTGTTCGACATAAGCCTCATCAACCAGCTTGGTCCTTACCTCTGCAGGTAGGCACCTTACGTAATCCGTCAGGAGAACCTGCTGGTCAAAACGCACACCAGGTACCACGAGTAAACGTTCTACGGTGTCCGTTAGCTCTCTAACATTCTTGAACCTGAGGGAACAAAGATTGTTGATAGCATCGGTGGCCTTCTGAGCACCTTGCGGGTCATGCCACCTGTTATACACGGACCGTACGGACTCTTCCAATGTCTGGGCCTGTGCCCAGGCATCGAAGTTTTGACCGTAACCCTGCTGCTGCACTAAGCCATTCAACCAGCGAGCTGCTGACCCTTCTAAAAAGGAGGCAGCCACTACAACTTCCTGCTCTGGCCTGGTGAGCTTGTGCCTCACATAAGTAGGCACAGTCCTCACCCAGGTGTCTAAGTCCTCATCCTTCTTCCTATCACCAGAGAAGGGCTTGGGACTCATCAAAGGTATCTTAGGCATCCACTGCATAGGCTGCATGGGCCAGGGGCTTGCTGCAGCGGCTGCATAGCCACTGAAACAGGCTGTTGCACACTAACCTAGGCCTGGCTTGACAGTGGGACTGTAGTACCACTGTTGTAGATGGTACGGCTGAGACTCTATGAACCGGACCACTAGTTGCTACTAAACCACCTGGAGGGGGTATGCCAAACATAAGAGAGAAAGTTGGCCCTGTGTGTTGCGGCATCGATGAAGGACCCGCACCTGTAGGGGGAACTACAGCAAATTGTGGCTGCCTCATCATCGTACGAGGAGCCCGAAGTTCAGCCAGATTTGTTTCTGGCCTGCAACCAATTCGGCCAGCAATTCCTGCTGGACATTCTGCGCTTCTGCCACTGATAGTAAGGCATTACGCAGCACGCGGACAGCAGGGTCTAAAGCCGCCTCATCTAGCCCTTCCAGTCTGCCTAGTGCTTTCTACTTCCTAGTCTAGCTTTTCTGAGTATTGCTTTTCTTCTCCTCTTTGCTGCTTCGTCCAACTGCCGCTGTAGCTCATCCTGAAGTTCTTTTGCTTGTCGGATTTCTAAATCCTCCGGTGTGAGTTGAGTCTGCTGGCTGACTCGCAAGCTAGCAATCTGACTAATGGACCCCTGAGAACCACTCTGACTGACTCCTGACGAAGTGGACTGTGAAGAGGTTTGCGACATGGTAGATGAAGTAGCCATGGCTGCACCGGTGCTAGCTGAAATTCTAGTCCTGGCAATATCCTCAGCTGCCCTCACTCTCCTTGCCGCTGCTCTCTCTCTAGCCTCTCTCCGCAATCTTCTCTCGTCTCCTGGACCTAACTCCAAGAATGTCAAGGGTTGACTACAGGCAGTTCCGCGAGTAGTCCTACGGTCGTCCACTAACAACTCCTCCTCACTAGTGCTTGCATCACTCATGAGCTACAGTGTGTGTGTGATCCAAACTAGAATCCACACTGAATCCTACCTTAGCATGGCACACAACCGATAATGAATCACAACTAATTTCGGTCGGATGGAACAGAAACAGTTAGGTGATATAGTAACAACTAATGTCAGGTCCTACAGGATATATTAAATCTATTTTTAGATTACCCTAGAACAGATTGCAATACAGCATAGATCTAATCTGTCTGTAGCTGTCTGTGAGTTGTTAGTCAAGTCCGTAACAACTAGATAATCAAAAATAAAAATAACATCTCCTGTTGAAGATGTATGCTTGATGGAAGATTGTCTGTTGATTGCCACTGCGAGCAGTTACCGGAATCCCCCCTCCCCCTGTATCCTTCTTGAGTGGTCACTTTGTGTCAACGTCCTGAGCATCTGGTTGAGCAGCGTGTCTGAAGGTGTGCATTCCGGCCCACCCCTGTGCCCCAAGTCAACGCCGAACCTGCCAGCCCTTGCACTTTTATTTACCCTGGCATACAACGAGCCTTACACCCGGTTGATCTGGCTGATCAGGAGGGATTTAAGGAGAGCCCCCATCTCCTCAGGAATTATTTAACGTCGCCGACAGGACGACGATCACAGCCAGATTCAATTCCGAGTCCCCAGCCAGAAATGCTTAAAGACGGTCTGGTAAGCGTCTGTCAAAGGGCCGGCATGCCCTGCATGACCTCTATTGCGCAAGCAGCAGAACCAAGGACTTGCAGCAAAGCATGCGTGTACTAGTCCCAGCGGGTTGGCATGGTGACCGTGACCCGAGTGCTTCGTCCAGGGCCCTTCAGAGGCTTCGCCCGTCTCCCACCAGCTTGCTGCCCAGGAAGAATGTCGACTCTCAAGGTTGAGCGCTCGCGACCCCTCACATCGAGAGGACTCTCAAGACAGAACTCACTTCCTCACGGTAAGAAGTAACGAAGAGGGCAGATAAGGAAGAGAGCAACGTACCTCATAAATGCTGCCCCCAACCACAGATTTCTCACTGGCAACCTGATGTGCAATTATGATGACCGGTCTTTGCCTTGGCACAACCAACAGCAGAATGCGGTTCCACCTCGGCTTAATATGCCACATCAGCGAGCTCTCATCATCCAGCATACACCCCGTATGTCACCACATAGCTCCCTGGCGCGCCCACTCTTCCCTGGGCCGCCTAATGTTCAACGCCAATGCCTTATCACTGCCCCACACCTCATGCGAAGCACCAATAGCTATTGCGGAGAACCAATGAAGCGCAATATGAACCAGCTCCGATACCAAATTGCAAGGAAAATAAGCAACAGCGAGATGACAAATCCAGATTACACCATCACATAAAAAGCCAGATAGTCACACTGTGTCCAGAGAGCAGCATTGCACCAATAAAACACCAATGGAGGTTCGTAGTACTGAAAACCAATGTCATGGAGAGCTTTCTCTCTCCTTCAGCAACACAAGAGTCCAGTCCCTTCACACTCCTACTTGGCGCTCAGCGCCCAGCCTACTTCTACACAGCTACGATCAGCCTAATAATAGACAATGCAACTGTTGACATCAGCGGCAACCCGAAGTACTTGAAGATGTCGCTCATATGCTGACCATCGCTAATACAAGGTAAGTGCCCTCACATCATCATCATCATCATCATCCTTCGCCCTTCCCTGACTTAACACCCACACCTGTCCTCTCTTGCACCCAAAGACCACCCCTGCGCCTCACTGTGTATCCAAGCCGAGCCCGCTATGGAGGCTGGCTATGGCGCTGCCCTCAGCAGCGCCCTGCTCCCACACACGACGGCACGTGCGCAGCCTCTTGCTCCAATGCCGGCAGCCAGCCCGCAAGCGATTGCTCCAGCAGCGCTGCCGCCAGCCAGCAAGTGACCGAATGAGCCAGCCAGGGCAGAGCTCTTTCCTTTATGGAAAGAGTTTGCCTGCTCGCGCAGCCTGGCTGCACTGGCCTGGGCCCAGAAGCTTCCGGAAGGCCCCAGGAGGCTGCCTGGGTACAGCAGCTACTGGGCTGGTGGGCCTCGTTTGGTTGGGCGCCAACTGTCTCTGTATGAGGCTGCGAATCACACCCAGGGCCTGCATTCTTTGGAAAAACCCGGAAGGCCATGGAAATGTCTGTGTTGTGCGGCCTGAGTTTCTTTCAACCAACTGGCGCATCGCAACTACCTGGACCCCAAATATGAAATTGACAGTCGAGGGCCTCTTGCGATATGTCAGGCCCGCCTTCACTTAGGGCGGGCACCTCCGCCTTGACTTAAGGCGGGCGTGGGCGAGCACGTTTTGACACCGCCATCTGTGGCGATTTTTAATTATTATCGGGCTGAGCCAAATGACCTGAAAATTGATAGGAATGTACCTCACGTCATAGAGAACTCACAAAAAAAACTCAGAAAAGAAAAAACATTTTAGGCCCCAAAATCATTTTTGGCGGGGGCCGAACGCCGTCGGGTTCGGACCCCGTACGGGACCCTGAACGCCCGTACGTACGGAGGTCGGCCCGGGGACCTCCGTACGTACGGGCTGGTGACCCTGTATATATACATATATACTTTGATTTTGGTTAAGGTAGATTATCATTTACAGTGTAATGCGTGAGGGATTCTGCAGACTGTTGAGGGTTCAGCCTCCTGATGAGTCGGTGAAATTCCGACGAAACAGTTTGTCACAGCCCCTCGTTTGTTGTCCTCTTCTCTCTCT
>BFEA01000906.1:160304-176535 GCA_003427395.1 Chara braunii | reverse complement strand
CTCTCTCTCTCTCTCTCTCTCTCTCTCTCTCTCTCTCTCTCTCTCTCTCTCTTCCGTCTCTCCCCCCCCTTCATCCTCCCGTCTCTCTCTCGCGCTTGTTTAATGGGTCAATGAATTCTCTATGAGTCTATGAGATGCCTGGTGATGATGTTGCTTCAGCATGAGGAGGTTCAATGGGGAGTCCACTTAAAAATTTAAGGGCACCGACGTGGTCGTTGGACCTATGCCAGAATTTTCCTTTGTCACTTCGTCCATTTTCTACGAGGGTAATCAAAGCCGCTGACAATGCGGCTAGTGACATAAGGACGATACACCAATAAGATTGCGCGTTCAGCTCCTGTGCGTGTGTGTGTGTGTGTGTGTGTGTGTGTGTGTGTGTGTGTGTGTGTGTGTGTGTGTCTCCTGTGTTCCTGTCTCACACTTAATTTGACACAGATACTGCTCTTCTTTTCTCGACCTCTCTTCACATGCATCACCTCCCTGCTCGCCGGCCACCATTTACTTGCCAAGCATCTCATTAGTACCTTGGCCACTTAAGTATCGCCATAGCAATTGGGGGTGGTGGACTATGTACGAGCAAGGTAGGAACTTCTTACATTCCCCACCATATTCCATTACTACCTGTCAGCTCCGTGATGTTAATGATGGCAGTGGTCACAATGCGGGCAACAGTACTGATGTACAGTGGCGAAGCAGAAAAGACTACTTTGGTGACCGCCTACAGTTGATGGAAGCACAAGATAGAAATGGCAGCATAAGAATTAGATAACTACTACCAACTGATCTAGCTCAGTTAGTAACCCATGAACTGTTGAAATAAAGACCGAAGTTCAAATCCAGATACAACTCTGAATTTACCTGCGGGCCTGTCAGTCTGAAGATGACATCTCAAGGCCATCGCTGTTTTTGAACGGGAGTTATATCTGACTTAAGAAGAAAGAAGGGGAAACAAAAAAGCATGGTAACCGGATGAATGTCTGGACCGGAATCCAGGCGGTCTGGTTGTCTGGGTTTGGGTCTGGTGTCTGGTCCGGTAGGTCCGGACTCGGCCCAATTTTGAAAAAATCGATTTTTTTTTGGGGGGGGGCCTAGGACGTTTTTCGGGTCCTAGGCCGCCCCAAAAAATTGTCCCGGTATTTTTCGGCCATTTCAGGGCCTACTGGACGCCACCAGACGCCTCCAACAGCTCCCTCTGCTGTTGTACTACAGTGGTAGTTCATCAGAAGAGGATTCGTCTGCTTCCGAAGGTGAAGCGCTGGCTGTAAAGCGCCACAGAACATCAAGCTAGAGAGAGAGAGAGAGAGAGAGAGAGAGAGAGAGAGAGAGAGAGAGAGAGAGAGAGAGACATGATTTTAGTCAGATCTGAGATCCGTCTTAGATCTGTTCCTGGCCAGATCTCAGATTTGTTCTTACGCAGATCCGCATAACTTACCAATGTAAATTTTAAATTTTCAATTTTCAATTTTCATATGAATACGAAGTATTAGAAAGTCTAACTTCAAAGTTCAAAGTTCTGTTTCTTTCTGATTTTCGTACTCTTTTCTTGAAGTGTCTTGGGATTGGTCTGTTGAGAACTGTCTTCAAGTGTTGTGTGAGCCTTTGTGAATGTCTGTGATTCTGTGACAGTATGAAGCTGTCAAGTTATGAATAGTGAAAGACAGTAAGTACTAAGTTTTGTTCCCTTACTCACAACTGCCATTGATTGTGTTCATTAAACTGACTTCATTAAAGTTCATTTGTGTTTAGTACTGTTTATTACTAATGTACTAAGTTTAGTACTGTTTAGTACTGAACTACTGTTTATTACTAATTGTTTTTTTTTTTCCGGTCCAGACATCTTGTGTCTGGTGTACCGGTCCCGACGGTCCGGGTCTTGTTCTGTCCAGTTGTCTGGTGCCTGTCCGGATTACCGGACGTCTGGACCAGTCCAGACAAATGTCTGGGCCTCGGTCCAGAGTCCAGACATGTCTGGGCTGGGCCCGGTTCCGGTTCCGGGTCCGGGGTTGCCATGCAAAAGAGAAAAGAAAAGAAGCTAAGATGGATTTAGATCAACTGCTTTGTTTTTTTTTTTCCGAATGGATATTCACTTGATCTAAGTTGATCAGTCCCCCCCCCCGCTCCCCTCCTTCTGAACGAATGATGATCAGATATGTTAGATTTTGTTTCATTCTCATTGTTGCAGGTTTCTTGTTTTTTTCTGTGTTTGAGAATTTCTGATATCACGTAAGCTCAAGGAATTGATGCCCTTTCTTTCTGGTTGTCTTGTTGATCAACGTTCTGGGTGCAGTGTAGGTGCTGGATGTCAGCAGCTTCTATCGGATATGCAGGCCTTTAAGGTAGATGCGCATGGGGGAGACTGCTCTTTATCCCCAGACAATTCTTGGATTTTGGAAAACAGTGAAACACTGGCTTTAGGAGTTGTATTGCAACTTTGCCTCTTCTTCAGATTGTGAATTAGTCGTAGGGTCGTTGTTGCGATGCTGATGTGGCAAATGCAGATGCACATTTGTTTTCCTGAATCCTGGTACTAGGGGCTCATTTGCAATTTGCAAGTAATTTGTGCTGTTCTGCTGTGGCTGAAGACCTGGGCACATGACCTGTTCTGTGTTCCTTGGGGTTCTTTTTTTTTTTTTTTTTTTTTTTTTAATTAAACAGAACCTTAGGGTTCTGGCTCCTTTTACCATTCTGGGGAGCGTCAGTCCGATTCCTATTCCACCGGCAAGTCAGAAACAGGTTACAAGGAGAACGAACTCATGCTCCTCCCCCTTATGGCGTGGAGGCCCAAAGGATGGCATTGATCACCTCCTTGAGGAGGGATGTGCCACCCTTCAACCCTGCCTAAGTTAGCCTGTTCTACCGTGTTTCACACCCTTTGCATGTGATGACATCCACTGGCAATTCTTGTGCTTTTATTTGAAAGAAAAGGAATGCATGTTCGTACAGTGTGATATTTCCCTCGGGTAGAACGCAATGGCATGCAATGCGAACAAACATTATCATCTGTACTTTTCTCCTGTGGATCAGCAGTTGTAGCTCGGCATGACTCGGCCATCAGATAACTTGGAGAACATGTCGCCTCGGCAGGCTGTTTTCCTTAAAGTTTTTCGTTCCGTCTTTTGTTTGGTAAGGGGTTAGCCCGTAACATGATTTTCTTTATGAACCGCATTCCATGAGGTTGCTAATGAACCATCATTAAGATGAATCATTGGTCGTAGATCAGGTGGGAGTACAGGAATCGTAGGATTTAAATTTCGAATCCATGACCTGTTCACCGACAACAATATGTGTGGACTTGGGTGTTTGTTAAAGTTTTGGCGAGTCTGGAAACAACCTGGCCTACCAGCCGGGGCGCCCGGGTCACCCTATTTTCCCGGGCACCCCGGCAGTGCAAGGACCAGGGTAGGTCCTAGCAAAAAAAANAAACCGAAAAAAAATGATGTTATGCAGAAAAATAAACTGAACAACTTTTGCCTCAGGGTCACATCGAAATTCTTACCAAATTTAAAATTTTAAAAATTTAATATATTATTTTATTGTTTTATTTATTTTTGGCCCGGCTGGGCAAGTGGTCCCGGGCACATTTGCTGTTTCGTCTTGGTGTTGAATCGGAAACCTTACTGCTGACATATGTGGGATGGTATGGGTCACTTGCCGTCGTCTCATTGACACAGGCTGCAAATCCTGGTTGTATTCTAGAAGATTTTGTACGGTGGTATTCACCACTCGATTATGTTTTAGAGGAAGAGGCGGAATCTTCGAATGGAGGCAAGGACAGAGGCAGTGTCGCCAGTGACGTGAATAGTGGTGATGAAAGCTTGGGGGGCGGTACCGAGTCTTCTCCAGTGAGGCATGCAGTGGCGGTGGCTGGCAAATGTCCTGTAAAATGGCAGCATAATTCTCAGAAGGGTTCGCTTAGCAGAAGGATGCAAACGGAAGGTATGGGGAAGAGGGAGGGATGCACTATTCAACCACGCAACCAGAATAATGACACCCTGCTTTTCCCCTCTGACTCCCATTGCTGCGCTCCCCCCTCCCTCCCTGCGCCCCTCCCCCCGCACATCCTATTAAAACGGCTGTGCATTCTGGCTCTCCATGGACTGTTCACTCCGGTTATGCTTTCACTATCCCTTCTTCCTTCTCCCTAATTGCTTTTGGACCCGTCCAGATGTACTGGGGGTCTCCAGCTGGTCCACAACAGCAGAACAGCGGAGGAACTGCATATTCTCACTTCCCTTGCAATGCTCATCATCATACCAATGCTTTCACTGTCTCACCTAGTTTGCATGGACAGGTCGAACAACCTACATTCACCTATATACTACCGCTTTCCAGCCTATTCTATGTGTGCGTGTGTTGGAGAGGCCAGAGAGGAAAGAGTGTGGGCTGTGAAATGGTTGCCCTGTGAGCATCTGTCTGCAGGGCGTTGAGGGTGTGTCAGAGCATAATTTTAAAGTGTAGAATCTGCAGATCTTGACATGCAAAGGGTAATCTTGCCGTAACAAATGGAAATGAAGTGGGAAACTTGACAATTCAACCTGGGTATGGAGTGCAGTGTGGAATGTGATGGCTGCACTGCCCGAGGCTTATCACTGTGCAGTGTGTACTCTGCCTGCTTGCACCAAGAAACACCAATACAGTAATCCACTATCCGCGTCCCTACTTCTTTCGAAAATAACCATTCTTGTTATCTTGAATCACCGCACTTTCTAGCTCTTGATTGCTTAGTCTGTACTGAACAGTGTACCCGTTGATTCCACATAAGGGAGCGGTGAGGGGAAGGGGGGGGAGTGTGTGTGTGTGTCAGAGAGAGAGAGAGAGAGAGAGAGAGAGAGAGAGAGAGAGAGAGAGAGAGAGAGAGAGAGAGAGAGAAGGAGAGGTGGAAATGGATGTACGAGTGGATGGACGGGTTGGTGAGTGGAGTGATGGATGGATGGATGAATGGATAGATGGAGTGGATGGATGAATGGATAGATGGGATGGAATTAGAGCAAAAGTAAGTCAGTACTGAGGCAGAAAGGCGAAGGAACAAAGGTGGACACAGAATTTACCATCTTGGGCAATTGAGAATGTCTAGGCCATACCAGTTGAGCTGTGTGTTGAGGGCAGCGAAAATTTGAACCCCCCAACCTGCCCAAGTATTTTCGGAATTGTTTGCTGTGTTGGTATTGCAGAGTATCAAACCTGGGACCTGAGTCTAGGATCTCAATAGGCTTAGGCTAGAACAGGCCTCTTTAAACGGGTGGAATCTAAGGTTTCTCCTAGGACAGACCGGGTAGGCCGAAGGTAGGAACTAACCTGTCAAAAGTGACAAGCACCCTCTTATTCCGAATCTGCTTAGCATCGTGTTTGCTTTGGGTGACCAAACCCGGACGTTCGCGACTGAACGCGAACAAGTGCCAAAACCCTCCGAACGCGAACATAAAAAAAAAAAAAAAACAGAAAAATCGGGAAAAATATATGTTCGACTGAATACGTTCAGAAGGTGTTCGGCCGAACACCCGAACGTGTTCGAGCGTTCGCGAAAGCTCCGAACAAGTTTGGTGTGCTACACGATTCAGAAAGTATTCATGAAATGTTTGCCGCTTGGTGAACCTGGAGGTGCACGATTTTTAGTGCTGGGGGAAGGAGAGAGGGGTCCCAGTGAGTTCTTGCTGGTCGCGGGTTGGTTTCTTGAGCCGATCGTTGCATGTTGCTCAGGAAGGCAGGGCGCTCAATCCCATATAAGTTTTTCCTGGTTTTACGGACTATTCTGGCGTTATTCTTTAATTCCAAGTTTGTTGGAATCAATTGTGCAAGAGTGATGATGGATGTGAGCATTTAGAACTCTTGATAATCCTAATGTGTGGGCTGAATCACAATCGCCCTTGTTCTGTCCACAAGCTCCAGTCACACCGCCCCCTTCTAAAAGACCTCCTTATTATATGGTTTCCCTGGCACCAATCCTCTTTGGTAAACATCAGCCACATCAGACCACCTTAATGTGCAAAAGTCCAATCATGTTTAGAAGCGCTGAACGCTAGAGAGAGAGAGTGAAGCCGGCTGTGATCAAGCTCTGCGAACACCGATACTCCTCTGTCAACAGCACAGTGTGCAACTGAATGTGAAAGTTCACAGAATCGCTGGTTAGACTTCAGAGCGTGAATACTAGGCGGGGATTTTCTCGGCAGTTTCTAGCCGTTGATGAATGCAGACCTTGACTTCAGTCGACGGGTTACGGGAAAAAAAAAAAAAAAAAAAAGACTTCAAAGTTCAAACTTCAAAGTCGATGCGCTACTCAACATGTGCGACAAAGTTCTGACTTGAATTCTTTTTTCTTTTTTTTTGTCGACTAGATAATGCTCTGATCTGGATGTGCGAAGGGATGATTTGATTCTCGAGTGAGTGGGAAGCTTGATGATCATCATGGAGAGGATGTTTTTTTGTAAACGGGCACCGCAATGCTGGGACATCGGGTGGGAAGTATTCAACATCGTCCTCTATCAGAAACACAGATTCCAGGCATAGTTGCCATGGGCAGAAGTGCACTTTTTATAACCCATCAACGAAGACGATGTGCACTTTTTATAATCCAGCAGGTGAGAGTGCACTTTTTATAACCGATCAACTAAGAGTGGAAGCAATCAAAAAGTACCCGTCAGGGTCTTCCGAAGTATGGGTCCATCTGTATTTTGGGATCCGGTCAGGAGGTGGGGGATCAGTATTCAATGAAAATGTACAAGGAAGAGTCTGTGGGAGGCTTTTGACATCTTCTCAGTGTTTAGGTCAGGAGATGGTCAAGCACTCTGTGTGGTGCGGGGCGCAGTAGTCAGTAATATCTGTGTATGTTTGGCACTCTGGTGTGCTCTTTGTTGCCCGGACGCACTGTGACAAAAGAATTCTGAGTTTCGCTCCTCAAGGTGTGGATGTTGGAGCAGGACGTGGCTGAGCCATGCCGGTTGTGTACCGTTTGTGCACCTTGTGTGTTCCCAGTTACGCCCTGTTGTCATTCATCATGCCCGTGCATTGCGTATTTACCTCATGTTGCATTTCGCACAGCTCTTGTGTCTTCCAACAAACTCTGCGGTAAGTGCTCTGCTTGTTCAATCATCTCCCCAACACCTGATGCTGTAACTTGAACAGTCTAGGCAATCAGATTTGTTCATTGACACTTCATGTGATCCGCAGTACGACGATGTTTTAATTCGATAATATGTACCATGATTTGCGTGCAGTGGACATTGTGATCGGACAAAGAGAGCGGGTGAAAGTGTGGTGGGAAGGTGTGTAAAGTATATGGGCGATCGCAGCTGTTTTCAATTTCCTTCATACACACATCACTCTTCTGTATGTTCGGTCTGCTGTCTCCTTCTCTCCCCTCCCATATAACTTTCCCCTCTGTCTTGCTTTGTACCATGACTATGGTGGACAGATGTGGATGATCTATTTGTTTTCTCTTCTTCTTTTTTTTCTCTTTTCCCCCTGTTCTGAATTTCCTTCATACACACATCACTCTTCTGTATGTTCGGTCTGCTGTCTCCTTCTCTCCCCTCCCATTTAACTTTCCCCTCTGTCTCGCTTTGTACCATGACTATGGTGGACAGATGTGGATGATCTATTTGTTTTCTCTTCTTCTTTTTTTTCTCTTTTCCCCCTCCAGATCTTCTACATAGTTATCAGTTACACCAACTTACCATATATTTTGATGTCTATTTAATATTTATCTATTTCCTTTGATCGTTTTGTTTAGTCAGCCAGTTTAGCAGATATCTAGAGATTAGAGGGATGGTCTGTACCACAGTGGTTGTGTATGTTGCCTCTCTGTTTGCTCTTCAGCATGTCATCTATGTATGGTCTTGTGCAACACCGCTCAGCGCACAGCGTGATGCACAAATATCTGTACAAAATTATAAATAATATTTTTTTGTTACCCTATGTAGTTTGGCCTCTGCACCTCTGTCCTTACTGTAGCCTACGATGCAATGCGATGGCGCTGACCTAGTGTTGATCATTTGTACAGACGAGCGGCATGCGATCCTTGCTGTCATGTCACATGGTCGGCGACAGGGCTTGTGTGGTGGCCAATCGCCATTTCCCTTTTCACCATTTCTCGAGGCTTCCACAGCCTTCTGGTGGACCAGGGCACATAGGCCTGTTAGAGATTAGGGGAAAGAGAAAAAGGTTACAAATTTCTAAACCCTTCATTAGACCTGCATGGGCCTAACAAGGGGTCACTTCACTATGAGCAGGATGTCCTCACGTTTGTGGCCGTGTGGGAACAATGGCTGGGTATTTAAATCGTCTTCTTTTTTGAAAAGTAACTAAATTGGTGATGCACTGGAGCGTCACTCCTCCTTGATCTTGGACTTGAAGCTGTTTAAGATTTGCCTAATTGTCTTGGAAACAGTGTAATGCGTATGTGAGCAGGGGTGTTTTGTCCTGTTGGCCCCTCGGGCGACCAGTTTTGACTGCCAATTGGTCGACGTTAAAACGATTCATTTGAGTGGAGGGGTTAAGAACTTAAGAACCAAGGGAGGCTTTAGCGGCTTGCTCACTGTTTGCTTGATACAGTGAAGTGGTCACTGCTGCCTCAACATGACAGGGCAATGGTGTTCCCCAAAGATTTACCCCATGGTTGTGGAAAGGGGTTGTTGTTTCAGTTGGCATGGACGGCACACCATGCCCGCCGCAGAAATGTGAACTTTGTCCAGAGTACGCCATCTGCCACTTGCTGAAGGTCTGTCGAGTGTTATACCATAGATGAAAATCGCATGGTTCTGGAAACGGTTGTGTCAGTTGGTGTGGACGGCACACTATGCCTGCGCAGTACTGTAACCGTCTTCCGGAGTATGTCGTCTGCCACTTGCTGAAGGCCTGTTGGCTGTTATAGCATATGTAATGAAACCTGCAGATTCTCAGTGGACTGTACATTGGGCAGAGGGCGAAGCTCGGGGCTTGCCTCGGTCAGGTCGCATCTTAGGTTAGATTCGTAGTTTTGTTTGGCCGAGGGCTAACCGAGAGACCTGCCTGTAAGGAAATTCGTGAGGACATATTTGTAAATACTGGGAAAATACAGGCCCGTCCCTACTAACTGAATTTCCTACAGCTACCCTAACTGCGACCCGACCGAGGCAAGCCCCAAGCTTCGCCCTCTGCCAAATGTACAGTCCACTGAGAATCTGCAGGCTTCATTACATATTAGTATATTACAAATATGTCCTCACGAATTTCCTTACAGGCAGGTCTCTCGGTTAGGCCTCAGCCAAACAAAATTACGAACGGTTTTTCTCGCCCTTTTTTAAATGGAACAGACCGTTACTCCTGTGATCTGTGAATGGGAACTTGGATGGAGTCCTTTGAAAGAATGTAGGGTCAGCTTTCTTCGGCGCCTATACCACCACAGGGCAGCATGAGGTCCTGCCATTCGATAGTGTGTGAGATGGGTGGACATCTGATTGGACTTATGATTGGACTGTGCACAAATGTCGGGCGTAATGAATGTTGGTTTGTTTTCTGTGGCACACTGTCGACTGGCTGTTTATATGACCTCGTCCACTCAAAGCGACCCTTAGCTTTCACTACTACCAACCCGTGTCAACTCGCCGAAGATCCTGGGTGTCACCTACCCCCACAAGGGACACAATACGGCAGAGTGCTGGGGTCAAAGAAACTTGCAACATCTCAAGAACTTTCAAGATTGATCGCAGTGACGGCTTGTCCCGGAGCGATGACCGGAGAAAACCAGCGGAAGAGGACCCGAAGGTTGACGATTCCGATAGCAAATTTTGAAAACAGGAGATGGCTGAAGAAGTCGCGAACGGTGTTTTCAGATATTGCGTAATCCAGTGGTCAGGGTTGTAGACAGAAACTCCCGAAGTGTTGAAGTTTGAGGGTCGGGCCAGCACCTGAAACCTGTCTTCCCTGAAGCTTGCGAACCTGCGGCCACTGTGAAACTCTTTGTATGCAAGGAGCTGTGTTGAGATCGAACTGTTCCAGCACACAGACGAGTTCGTGGATGAAGAGTGGGAGGCAGGAGTGAAAAACGAAGGAGGGAGACGTGTATCAAAACAGAATGGGCCTGCTCAGTAGGAACTGCTTAGGTCTGCACAGGCGGAGAAGATCTCAGTAGGCTGATTCCAAATTCAGATTCAAGAGAAGCTCAAGCAGAGATCCCCGCGGGGTCTCAAAACCCCTTCGCAGGAAACCTTTGCAGCTAGTATATGTTCAGATTTCAAGTTTCGTTTAAACCATGGCGTCTGTGGGGACCGTTTTGTGCTGGATGTGCGGATAATCTGCAGGTAATTTATGGCTGAAGTTGTGGTCATCTGCTTTACCTTTACCGGCATACAAACAACCTCCTTTATTTGACGAGGAGCTCGCTGGGTAAGTCACTCTCTATTTTGATTTTTTTCCCTTCTGTTCGCTAACGATCCTGTACTGGCTAAGGCGATGCAATCTCAAGTTCTCAACCTTCACAAAGTGCACATCAATCTATCCTCCACAAAGTGCACTTCAATCTCGATCTCCACAAAATGCCCTTCAATCTCAACCTTCACAAAATGCCCTTCAATCTCAACCTCACGATGTGCAATTTGGTGGTCTCTTTTGGTCAGTGTTTTCGTTGCTTGGGTTTGCTGTCACTTGCTCTGTTGGTTGCTCAGTCGTTCAGATGGCCTGCTCAGACCATTTGTGCATCTGGTGACCCGTGCTCCTGTTCATTTGTAAGTATGTGCTTCGCGCTCTGTTTCTTCCTTCATGCTGTTCACTGGTTGATCCTGAAGATGTCAGTCTCATTATTAACAGCTTGATCCTGACAGACCCTGACCTGTTGAAGGGAAGAAGTTAAGCAGACACAGCTGATCTAATTATAGGTAAGTTCACCACAGCAGTCTAAGATGAGGAGACAGTCGGGATCGTCAGAAGGGGATAGGATAGGGGTCCAGGTCAATCTCCGATGGGGGCCAGTGGGAATGGGGATCCTTAAATCGGGATAAGATAAGGGTCCACAAGATGGAGGGACAGATGCCCAGCAGGGAGATCAGTTGTCAGACTAAGTCCAACAGGCTTGTTGGCGCAGAGAAGTTGCACTGGCCGTGGTCATTGTCGTTGTTAGAATGGGCACCCTTACAAGGGTGTCTGTTCGATGTTTGTGCAGCTGCGTGCAGGCGTGGCCATCCTGGCGGGCCAGCCAAAGGTTTGGCAGGGCCAGATAGCCCTAAGAGGTGTGGGACCGTCAGGGAGGAAGGCCCCAACAGCCTAGAAGTGGCCTTGAGGGGTATGGTACAGTCATATCTCTGCTGATGCACCTGATCCCACCCGGACTCGGTAGCTATAACTTTGCGCCAGAACAGACTGGGATGGGTGACTACACGGTTGAAGGACCAAGAAGGCCCTAGAAACAGCATCTCCTTTTTTACCGCACAATCTTTGCACGACCAAAACGTGCCACGTGGAGAGGTATGGTACAGTCATATCTCTGCTGATGCACCTAATCCCACCCGGACTCGGTAGCTATAACTTTGCGTCAGAACGGACTGGGATGGGTGACTACATGGTTGAAGGACCAAGAAGGCCCTAGAAACAGCATCTCCTTTTTTACCACACAATCTTTGCACGACCAAAACGTGTCTGGAGAGACCTAGAAACTAAGCCAGCCGAAAAGAGTCTGGAGAGCCGAAAAGAGTCTGGGATGGGTGACTACACGTCAGAACGGACGTGGAGAGCCGAAAAGAGTCTGGAGAGACCTAGAAACTAAGCCAGCCGGTTAAAATCTGGTTCAACCCGGTTAAAATCTGGGTCAGACCATTGGGGAAGGCTTGAAGGGCCTAGAGGCTCTAGCAGGTTCTATAGGGCTTGCTTGAAAAATATGAACCGCCGAGCTGATAGATCAAACGGTTCTAAAACCCCATGTAGAGGCTGAATGGGGCCCCAAGGGAAGGCATACTGGCCTGTGAATCTGTCCAGACTAGAAAGCCAGATTCACACAATACAGCAGGGCCTATGCACAGGCCAAAGTATCTAGGCCGTTCGAAACAGTAATACCGCATGAATATGGCTTGAGAAGAGGCCAGATTCATCCATTCCTACTGGATGAAAGGCCTTAGGGGCTGGGAAATCTCCAGAGGCTGCATGAAAGATCTTGGCCGCCCAATCGATTAGATCAACGGCCAAGAAGAATTGGCAGGTGTATGGAAGGTCCTAGCAGCCTCGCACCAAATCTTGTGTGGCATTTTGCAAGCAAGATCGAACGGCTGAGGTGGGCCAACAGCCAGGCAGGGCCAAGTACCAAGGCTGCTGATTGACAAGGGAAGCCCACCCAGCCACATGCAAGTATAAATACAAGCGGCTGCCACTATGACAGCCACATGCAAGCAGTGTGACCATGACATGCGAGCAGCAAGCGAGAGGGTGGAGACGGTGGGCGATGTGAGTGAGCTGAGCGTACTACTAGGCAGAGTCTATAGAGACCGGCGATGTTGAGGGGTGGTCCTAGTGGTTGCTAGCGCCTGGTGTTGCAGAACTTCAGGCGGAAGCCAACACCGGGCCTGGTCACCTCCGTAGTGGGGCGCTGCGACAAGGCTGGGCAAAGCGGCGAACCTGGTGTACGAGCGTGCGCGGGTTGACAGGGTGCGTGCCTCCTTGTGTGAGTTGAAGGGAGGCTGCTGCACGGGAGAGTGAAGTACTTGCGCGCTCGCAGGAGGAGGTTGGGGGTTGTTGTGAGGTGGTCCGCTTGGAACCTTGAAACCTCGTGCCGGCCTGTAGGCTGCCCAAGGGCCCGCTTCAGTGTTGCGGCAGGACCCGACTGGTACCTGTTAGTGGTCGGGAAAGGCTGTCCTACAGAAGACGATATGCTGACTCAGGCATACGGTTGGGGCGAACGCACCCAAGGTGGTGAGTGTTCCTCTGGACTGTTGAGGCCTCCTGCTGGCCGGCCAAGGGTCTGCTTCGGCGTCGCTGCAGTCCTGAGCGCAATCTGTTTAGACTGCTGACATTGTTGGGGGAGGCTCTGCTGGCAGTGCTGTCACACCTTGCCGATTGAGTGACTCATCTCCTTCATTCCTCGTTCATGTATGGACGGTGGAGTGACTCTTGCCGTCCTTTCTGTTCAAAAGTTGCTCGTATGCATGTTCATGTAGGTATGCTTGATTACGTGAGTACAATGGCATGGATCTTATCGGACTTTGTCATGGAGGGTTGTATGCTATGTGCAAGGAGCTGAAGTGTTCCGCATTGCAGTTATTTGTCATGTGGCATGAGAACTATGTTGGGAAGGCATCGTTTATCCCGATTATTTGTGTGACTGGTAGAAATGCCCTGAAAGGACCAAGGGGCGTGCGTCCATGGTTCGGTGTGTTTTGTGTGATTACTGGCTGAATTGTTCCGTCTTCTTATCAGAGTGAATGACTTTCGAGAAGGTGGTTCTACTAGGAGTGATGACGGACACATCGTATGTGGTGTTCTTTGGGCTTGGCCTAGCTCCAACATGTGAGGGGGTGTGGTGCTTCGGCGCAGCACCTTTGGTATTATGTGCGAAGTTGGCCCTCGCCGAAGGTGATCTCCCCTCACACGCTAGACCGGAGGCACCGCTAGGCATCATCTCTCAACGACGGAGTACGGTGGGTGCCGTGTGGGTAGGGAAACTCTCAGCAGGCCTGATAGATCCTGTCTACGGGAGGCCGTGCTGAAGGTGCTGTTAGGAGTCCATGGTGACAAGAGGGCTCTCAACGACGGTTTAAGTGCACTCCACGTACTTCTCACTCCTTTGTGACACCAACAAGAGGGCTCCCTCGGAAGGAGGGAGCCAATGTGATTGACATCGTGCAGTAACAAAGCTGTGATGACAGTCTGATATCTAAAAACTTGTCTCTTGCCTGTGATGTGTTCGAATGATAAGTGCTGTAAGTGTATATTTGCAAGGACCTGCACAAACACATACTGAGAACACTGCTGATTTGTGTGTTTTGCCAATGGAATGAATGCCTTGCTGAGTTTTCTGCTTGTTGCTGAGTTTCGTAAGTCTGTGTGTGTGTGCTTGCTGGTCTGAGTACCTGTCTGAGTGCTTGACGACTTGAGTGTGTGTGTGTGTGTGATCCACAAGGGTGCTTGGTTGCTTGTGAAGGGCCGTAGGGCCGGTACTTACCTGTGGCCGTGACATTGAGGGTTGCAGTAGGCCCGCGACACTTAGAACAGTGGGGAAAAACACTCAAGTAGCAGGTAGGCTGGTACCACACCAAGTAGTGGTAGATGTGTCGTGTACTCTAGGCCGAGCAGAAGAAACGAAAGTTGGCATTTTTGGCATTTTTAGAGGCCCAGTAGTTGTAGGCTAGGTCTAGGCGGGTACCAGTCCAAGCAGTCTGAGTCTGTGGCCTGTACGGGCAATATCAGAGTGGGCAATGATGTTTCCCTCTGAAAGGGAGGAGGTACCAGTTGCTTGGAGGCTGCGCGGCCTGGAAAGTCACTGCCTAAGAGGCAAGCAGGCCACCGCTATATCTCCAGGAGGAGCGAAGTGCTCCTCCTCATTTGCTGCGTGCAAGTTTGGAAGTCGCACGGTTGGAGCGCTTGGCGGAGCAGCACTGGAGCTAGCAGCGCTGCTGGGGAGGAAGGTCGCACAGCTCCCCACCTTGGCTATGGTGGAGGAGCTCGGGTAGGAGGAGGAGGAAGAAGGGACTAGGGAGGGGGAAGCGCCAGAGGTACTTACCTGGCTGTGGTGGACGCCATCCTCGTCACCTTGGTGGGGTTGCATGTGGAAGGCCCCATTGGAGGTAGAGCTGCATCAAGAAGCATTGAGGCAGAGTCAGGCATGGGGGCCTGAGCCAGAGCAGGCACAGCTGCTTTGAGTTGTCTTTTGCACATCAGGACAAGGCCCTAGGAGTCCACCATAGCCTTGGCCTTCAGCAAGAGGAAGGAGAAGGGTGGCCATGGCTATGGTGGACCTCATGTTGTACCTGCAGCAGAAGAGGGACTCGGACATTGATTCTGGTTCAGCCATTCAACATTATTATTATTATTTATTGTGAAATAAGAGGGGAGGAGATAAGGAGGAGGAGAGTGGTTGGCGAGAAGAAGGGAATTGCTATTGGTCTTTGCTGGTGTACTTCTTCTTCTTCTGTCCCTCTCTCTCCTCTCAAGTTCATTCATTTCTTTTGCAATTGGACGGCATTGTGCGCTCTCATGAATTTGTACTTCGAAATTGGCCAGGATCGTAACATATTTATCATTTACTTGTTTGGTGGCCAACTCCCGGATCCCTTTTCTGGAAGGGCAACAGCATGTAGCGTATACAGTAGTAGGTGATTCTAGGCTGACATGACTGTCAAGTATCTGGTAAATTATGCCATGCATCAACTTCAGGCTCTCCTAATATATGGAAAAAAAAGTAAAGGAATGCGGAATCAAAGCTATTTGTTTGTGTGATCTTACTGCTTGGCTTTGGCAGGGAAAATGCGCTGGATGCTCTTGCAAAAATTGCACCATCAGATCTTTTTGAACAGCTATTCATTGTTGCGGTATGTACCAAAAGCTTTCTCACATGGTTGCAGTTCTTGAAGGGCATCCTGACCCGAAGTACGACCAAATTGCAGTCTAGAAATCGAGGACCTAGCTTGAGAACCGTTCAGGCTCACAATGATGTGTTCAGAATTTGAACAGCTTGTTTTTCTCATGCGCTCATGTGCATAAACAGAACAACTGATTTCCCATGCCTCTCTTCCCTACACTATGAAGATCGCTAGCGTCACAAATCTGAGGTCCGGGCCGTTGTTGGTCCTACCGGCGCACTGCCTGGATCGGCGCTGGAATGTAACAAATGTGCGATCTGGGTCGTCATGGTCACAATGCTTGACTGACCGCCCAGATGTGATCGTCGAAAGAATGTAACAAATCTGCAATCTGGGCCGTCGGGACGTACTGAACCGACGGCCTGGATCGAAGCGGTGTTCTGATCTGAAGACCGCATCGATCATGACCGACGAGCCGGTAGGCCCCAGCGGCCCAGATCGCAGCTTAATGACTGGGTCCCACAGCCAGTCCGAGCGCGGCACAGCGCAGCTTCCCGTTGAAAGTGAAACAGGCCAACGGAGTCAGTTTGTCTTTGTCGTGAAGCACTGTTTTGAGAAAGCGCCTGTCTAAACCCCCGTCTTTGTCATGAACGCCCGCTGTCGCGAAGCTCTCTCTCTCTCTCTCTCTCTCTCTCTCTCTCTCTCTCTCTCTCTCTCTCTCTCTCTCTCTCTCTCTCTCTCTCTCTCTCTCTCTCTCT
>BFEA01000906.1:120304-135354 GCA_003427395.1 Chara braunii | reverse complement strand
ACACACACACACACACACACACACACACACACACACACACACACACACACACACGCACGCATGCGGGGCAACTGCCCGTTTTTTTTGCTACCAAATTCATTTTTTTTCTCTTTTTTTTTGTTTTTGATTTTTTTAAAATCCTTTTAAGGCCAAAAAATAGAAAACAAAATATGGCGTTGTAGTTCTCGAAAAGATCTACAGACCCCATATTTTTAGTTTTTTTTTTTGTTTTTTTTTTGCCCATAAAACACCTTTGGACTGCCGTCGTCCGTACGCCCGTACGGCCGTTCGTCCATCAGTACGCACGGGCCGTACGGAGACCCCCCGTACGACGTACGGGCGACGACACTGCTTCTGGGTCTGTAGCTAAATTTACTATAAGACGTGTAGCCACTTCCCTACAGGCACCATCACCATTTGGCGACGGGGCAGGCTACAATAGTTTCTGAAAATATCCAAAAAATTCTATAAAAGAAAGGTGTGGTGCAAAAAGGTCATGTGCATCCGCCCATACGCTCTCTTTTTCCCTTTTTGTTTTGTGGTGAGATCTCTGGGTACCATATTTGTCCAGGAGGCAGGACAAGCGCCCTTGGTGGGCGCAGTTGTCGCTAACGTGGGCAAAGTCTGGCTGATTATAAACATCCGATCATTGGAGGTCATTGCATCACCAACCCCCCTGATAAGTTCAGACGTGTACATCAATATGCGGATGGTGGAACCTGTGACCATCGGAGTAATCCAATCCAATGAGTGAAGCATGGTCAGGACTCATGAGCACGCCGCTCTTGCATTATGGAATCCTTCTTCTTCTTTTTTTTATTTTTTAATAACCAGTCCCCTCGCTAGAGGAAGTGATAAGAGCATCTCCCTCTAGCGAGCTTCCTGATTGCTCCGATCTATTAGTGGGGAGCAGCACTTGCTGAAATACGGGTCCAGCGCCCCATTATACATCAGAAGGGTTTGCCTTGGCAGGTACTGAGATCGACTTGTATTGAGAATAGAAGGTCCTTGGCGACAGCGTTGCAGATTCAACTCCTCAACCCTGATCAGGCCGCCAGATTGAGCACATCTCCCTAGGAATCCTAGGAACAAGAAGCTAGTGGTGTCTGATCTTACCAGCACCCCTAGCATCCACTCGTTTTTTTTTTTGTTTTTTTTTTTTTTTTTTGTGTGTGTGTGTGTGTGTGAAACGTTTGAAAGTGCTTTTATCGAAAGGGGCAATCGTTTGGCTCCCGAGATGTGGCTATTGCTGACGCAGGATTACCCGGAGGAACTGTACCGGACTCTCGTTTCACATAGTAAATGCTTCAGCTATTTGAAGCATCTTGAAGAAGTAGAGAAGTAGAAGAAATCAGATTATCAGATCGTTATCCTCAGATCCGTTGCACGAATTGGAATATTGCCTCAGGGGAGGCTAGGGGGTCTAGGTAGTGAAGTTGTTGTCAGGCGCCTTGCAGCTGTGTGGAAGAGGCGTCCCATCTCCAAAATCCACCTGCGCAGTCGATCCCCTGGTCTCCAGGGCAATCAATGCTGGCAGGAGGGAACTGTGTTCAAAACCCAGATGTGATGCCGGACCCGCTTTCCGGCAGGTTTCTCTCCCTACCAATAGATTGGAGCAACCAGAAAGCCCACTAAGGGGGATGCTCTTACCACCTCTTCCAGTGGGGGGACTGTTTCTTTCCCCCCCAAAAAAGGGAAAAAAGAGTAAGATAGGAATACATTTGAGATTTGAGCAGACGAAATGCTGGCTAGAGAGGAGAAAATTATGAGACTTGCCGAGCAGTCCGCTCCGTCAAAAAACACGATGTATATGCAGTCGCTTGACTCACATCCTCGACAAACTCATAGCCTTTGCCTTATAGACTATGAACGGACGAAGATGGAGTTTTTTTTTTCAGAGAAGGGTTCCAAAAATGACGAGCCGGGGGACTCAAACCGTCAACACAACCCAACAACACAGTTACTCAACGGCCACCCGGAACCTGGAAAAATGATTCGAGCTGGACTATTCCGTCGTCCTCTTATCAAGTAGTTGCGGCGTATGGATGATGACGCGTACGAGGAATGTAGTGTGAAATTCGCCGCTTGAAAGAATTCATGGAGAAACTGGCGGGTGCCATAGCAGAGCAAAACAGAACATACCCAAACTTCGACGGACTGACGACCATCCCTGCCAGCTCCACAGAGGTCACGAAGGAATGCCCCATCCCCACCCCCACTCCAGGCCCCTGGGTCCCCTGCCAGACCAATGGCAACAGCAGCCATATTCTGTCACCAGCTATCTCCGAGAGTCCGAGGCTTGCGAGTTCCTCTTGGTCTCCCTTCCGCTACAGCCGGGTAACAAGAAGGATGGCGGCCCCAAACCAGACCTGCGCCGCTAGGCATTTGCCCTTTATCGATAGGCGAATCTTCTATCTCATGGCAAGTGTGGTTGTCCCGCTTCAAGGACTCACCACACGTGTCGCTCACCCTCAAGGTGTGGGAGTCACATGCCACATTTGATCCATAACAGATTTCACAAATGGGATAAGCAACCGAGGAGTTCCTACTCTAGCAGTTCCTACTCTTGGAGTTCACGAGCGCCCCACGGGCTCATCGACTTCTGCCCCGCAAACCACGGCGTAATTGGATGACGCTTAGAGCAAGGGATCCAAGATACCACGCTTAGAGCAAGGGATCCAAGTTGGTATCGATGACGACATGGGACTCAAATGGTGGCCAAATTTTGACTTTTGGGGGCCTTTTGAAATCCAAAGTTAAAGGAACAGAATGTGCAATGAGGAGGTAATCTCTAACTGCCTCCTCAGCTGGAAAGCGATGAAATGTTGTAAAATTTCTGGGGATGGACCAGCTTTCAGGGTTGGCACTGACTGTGACCCCGAGACCGTCATTGGGCAGGGAAGTGTGCATGGTGTCCATGGTCTTCTCATCAGCGTTTCTATGCCTTCCGCACCCTGACGCCGTAGCTCTGGGGTGACTATACGGATACTATCAGGATCAAGGGTGGAGATGGGTGCGATGGATGGCTAATAAAGTGTGTAGAAGATGGGTTCTTGTTGTAGTGGACACCACCACATATACGCTGCCGTGTATTGCCTGGATAGATGCACCTAATGGTATATTCTGATTTGGTGGCAGGAATGGTACTGGGTTGGTTGCCTACTGGGAAGCGTCCGTTCCGGGGCTCCTATATGACAGTACCCACCTGGGTCGATAACCAGCCTCTACAACAACCTGGGCGTTTTTAGAAAGAAAAAGGAAAGAAAAAAAGAAACAAAAAGGAAAAAAGAAAGATATAAGGGAGGGAGCTAGTTTTTCGACAACCCTACTGGTACACGTGCCGGGGGGTGTCCGCTTGGTCTTGCCCAGGGAGCTTCAATGAAGTACCCGATGGTCTGTGGGATGGGGTGTCTTTCGCCGCTGCACACCCTCCCCATCTTAGGGGATATGAGGCAATGAAGGGAGCTTTTATGATAACCAGCACAAAAGTCGTCGACGACTTCAGAATATAACATCCTTTGAAGGGTGCACAACTTTCTCTAGCTTTGAGCAAAAAAAAAAAAAAAAAAGGATCAGCATCATTCCTCACAATCTTTGTGACTACCCAACGCCAGTTGCACTGACTGTGAGGGACAGAGGAGTGAATATCACTATGAGGAGTGAGGGAAAACAACACCGTATGAAGCAGGCAAAGATTGAGCCGGAGTAAAGAAAGGTCACACACTGCTGAGTGCATGCAATCCACAATGCACGATGAGGAGTTTGTTGACTATCGTGACCAAATGGAGATGAGCATGATTGCGACAATGTGGGTAGAACAATTGGAATATGTCAGTTGCTCCGCAAATAAGACCGTATGGGACACTGAAAAGACAAGGACGAGTATAGTCGTCTGTGTGCAAGCACAACAAGAGAGGCGAGCAGGGTCAATTCAGCAAGGGTTTGAGATGGATGGGATCATTGGGATGACACACGTGTTTTCGAGAGATGCAGGTGCATGACTAGTGAGACGGCGTTTGGGCCGGTGTCAAGCACATCGGTCCGCCAAAGGGACCCTCCCGGCCGCGTCACGCAGGATTTGTGGCAGGACTTCATTCTTATCGCGGTGCAAATGAAGCTTCCGTCGCCGCTCTGACCGAGTGCGCCAGCCATACCTCTCGCGAACCCCTACGACAGAATAAGGCCACGCGAGTTACAACTTACCTCCACCTGCGAAAGTTGTCACCATTCCTTAGGTGGGTATATCCCCGTCGAACTATTGAACCGCGTGCGAAAGCTAATCAGTAGCAATCCCATATGCAGGATTTGTGGCAGGACTTCATCCTTTATCGCGGTGCAAATGGAGCTTTCGTCACCACTCCGGCCGAGTGCGCCAGCCATACCTCTCGCGAACCCCTACAACAGAATAGAGTCACGTGAGGTACAACTTACCTCCACCTGCGGAAACCGCCATCGTCCCTTAGGTAGGTGTGTCCCCGCCGAGCTACTGAACCACGTGCGAAAAACTAATAAGTTGCAATCACATAGGTGACCCAACCGAGGGTGTTTCTCGTACGCAGTAGCATAAGGGGTACGCACGGTCTCACGCCTCTATCGGACCCGTACGCGAACTGGCGCATTGGGGGGCTGAAGTCCCAAGCACGACTCAATGCCGGTCAACTAGGACGTATCCTTCTAACCACGCGTTACACCACGCCAAAACAAAAAGTCAGATTACTCACACAAAATAAAACACTCACAGTCCCTTTAGTATCCAACCCATAGCCTTTTCCAATATAAAATCGGTTAGGCGTCGCGGGTGAGACTTAGAAAAAAATTGCACTAACGCAGGGCTTTCTCATATCGACTAGTCATACAAACATCGCAACGATGGAGGACTATGTAGTACCCATAATCACACGACCCTCGATGGTTTCGAGGGTCACTTTCGACACTCAAGTATCGGTTGACAAGCGCCTTGAGGGGTTAATCTCTCGATGTTAGACAACCGTTGAGGCGGTTGAGAATCACACCCTCTTCTGCACCCTGTGAAGAGTGGGTGATACACAAGCTTCTGCATGTTGTGGTAGTCGATTTTATTGCCCTAGAGACGAGTTCCATCATTCAGGGCCTACAGAGAAGTCAAGGGGTTTGACTTTTACGATTGTCACGTACTCCAACTTCCAACTATAATAATTCTAAGAAGCAAAGGGGTAACAACGAAGTCTCCATTTTCTCTCAAATGCAAAATCAAATAAACCTTCGTGCGCGTTCATAATAGGTCGTGCGGATACTTATAATATATACACAGATATATGCGTATAGAGGGATATATATACGAGACAATCACTTCACTCAATGATAGTGAGACTCCCTTTAACCATATATATGTAATCGCATACAATAAAATCTAGAGTCCGAATCAGAAACATACATGCAATCACATCAAAGATTCATCCAAAGTTCACACACTACACGGGGTCGACTTTAACCACTATCTGCGTTCACACCCCTCACTTTAGCCACACAAACCCCAACCTTTGTCCAACGTTTCAAAATAAAATACTCAGTATCTTTGTTAAATGGTCGTTTAATAAAGTCCGGGGGAAAACTCAACGAAACAATTCAAACCACAGGGCAAAAACTTTTAGGCTGAGTAGCGTGAGTGAATTGGAGTTGAACCATAAACCGACAAATCGACAACCGACCTGTTATCAGTGATAATAAAAGATGATCATTGTTGGTTCAAACTGCAATTAGTCCAATCCTGAATTGAAATGATTTGTAACATAAGATATGTCAATCTCCAGTCTAAGCTTATAAATGCATAGGGAATAATCTCTATATCACGTTCTGTCTCAAGATCTTCCCATAACTAGGTCTAAGTCTACCTCTAATCAAGTGTCCAAGAAAAGTAAGATTTTTTTCAACATTCTCCCTACACAAAGTGGATCGTCAAAATCTTTCCTATCATAATATAATATAATTCCTCTAAATTACAGGAATTTCGGCAGCGCTTCCCGCATGAAAAGTGTCGTCTCTGAATTTATACTCGTTCGAATATGAAAATTGAAATGATTTTTAATACTAGAAAGTCAATTTTTGTCTAACTCTCTGAATTAATAAAAGTTTAGGCAGCATCTCCTTTAGAAAAGTAGACTTCCTAGATTTATACTTAGTCGGACAAGAACTCGAAATGAAACTTTGAGTTGTTGCCAAGATAAAAATTCAACTAACTTCTTGAATTTGTAGAAATTTTGGCAATACTTCCCCTAGAAAAGTGTCATTCAAAAATTCATACAAAGCTAAATATAAAATCATTAATGATTCCGACTTCTCATAGTTAAATTTTGTCTTACTCCCTGAATTAGCGAAAATTTGCAGCAATATTTTTCCTAGAAAGGAAAACTTTTCAGATTTATACTAAGCCAGATATAAAACTTAGACAAAAATTAGACTTTGAGAAGTTATAATTTGACTAAATTCCTTGGTTTTGTAGAAATTTCGTCAGTGTTTCCCATAGAGAAAGTAGATTTTTAAAATTTATACAAAGCCAAATAAGATGAATGATCCAAGGAAATGCAATAATTGACCTAAGTAAAAAAAAACTAGCTCATAAAATGCAGGAACGAAACTAAATCCTATAATTCTAGCACATGGTGAGCAACTAAAGCAACAACTATCAAACTGAAACTTTGACTAAACAAAACTTTCATTCAGCCACATGCAATCCATGCTACAATGGTTAAGTACTCTCACGAGTACTGAACCTTGTCAACAATAGTTCATAGTCTTTCAATGATTTATTATTGTACCCTGCGTACATAAGCCTTAAAGGTAAACCATTCAACTTAAAAACAAAGTCTAGCTTAGTCATTAAATATACACAAACACAAAGCACTACTACTTTTTTATTCTTTGGACATATGACTAATTCATTCAACTTAGAAACAATGCCTAGTCGCCCTGAACTGTTTAAAGTAGTCAAGTTATACATAATTTTTTGCTCCTAGTCTTTTAAGTTATTATAGGACTGAACCATTCAGCTTAGAAACAAAGTTCAGCTTAACCCTTCTTACTATCAATTGATATTTTTAATTAATACTCTCTTCATTTGTGATAAGCTATACAAGGTTCAGCTTAACCCTTCTTACTATCAATTAATATTTTTAATTAATACTCTCTTCATTTGTGATAAGCTATAGTCAGACCATTCAACTTAGAAAAAAAGTTTGACTAGTCTGTTCATAAGTAACATAATAATAAAATATAGATAAATTTAACCTTTAGTTCCAACATGTGTATGACTGCAAACCAAACCATTCAACTTGGAAACTAAGTCTTGTCCTTCGTATGATTTTCTCATAATAAACAAAAAGAAGTTCGAGTCATCTAACTTAGGAACAAAGTTCAGACACCAATTCTAAAAAAAAATAAAGAAACATAAAATTCCCTCAGAATAAACAAATAGAAGTTCGAGTCATCTAATTTAGAAACAATGCTCAGACTCCTTTTCTAAAAAAACAATAAAGAAAAAAACATAAGGAGACTGGGTCATTCAACTAAGAAACAAAGTTCAGTCTCAGTGAAAAAAATCCAAAATAAACCAAGCCGACTGTGACTAACCCTTTTTCAATCTGAATTCAGACAATCAACAAAGATGAAACTGAGGTTGCGCATGCATTCCAATACTTAATTCTTATTTAGGTCCAGAAAATCAAACATAAAATCAATAGGGATGCAGACAAATAAACCATAGCGCCGATAGCAAGATGTACATCTAAGGGTTTTATCAAGGTTTATAGAAGGACTCGAAGAATTACCGCTCAATTCCCTGCCTCAAGAACCTCGCTTAGGTTCCGGCAGAGCTCCCGCAATCGGTGGGGCGACCTCTCACAGAGGCCTTGGCACAGATTACGGGTTGCAATCCCGTCTGCCGCCTTTTTCTTAGTACCAATAAACCAGATTTAGAGTAAGAAGGGCGAAAGGATAAATATTTAGTCACTCAGATACAAGGGAGGTGGATTACGGGTTGCAATCCCGTCTGCCGCCTTCTTTTCAGTACCAATAAACCAGATTTAGAGTAAGAAGGGCAGAAGGAAAAATATTTAGTCACTCAGATACATGGGAGGTGCACTCAAACTTGCGTGAAAGGGCCTTGATTCCTTGACCCGCCTGAGGGTCCCGCAATGGTGGTCAAAAACGCAATAGAGATGGTCAAACCTTTAGTCAAAGTGGAGGTGCACAACCTTTTGGTTTTCCTCCAAGTCCTAGTAGTACCCCCCCCTTCGCGTTTTAACCACTCCCCTAAGCCGTAGTGCTTCCACCCCCGAGCAGCCAGTCACTGCCCTTGGAAAAAATGTGTTCAAATAAAGCATACCTCCTGTGTTCTACTCGAAACACCGACAACTACAACAAACCTCAGTTAAAAATTATCCGCACAACAACCGCGCGTGGCTGCAAAGTAGCGAAAGATATAAAATATCAATTGTAGCAGATTGTAACTTGAATGTTGCCCAGTATACCACAACAATGGGCCAACAATCGTTTGGTAGGATGCACAGCGAAGCGCAACGTAATCCTTGACCATGCACAACAACAAGGTTCAACCGCACTTCAACAAGGCACCAAGGTAACACACAACAGTGAAGCGTAGCCGCAGATCTCAGCGGCAATGCACAACGCAATACCCAACAGAACGTAGCTAGCTCAATGTCGCAACAACAACATGCAGCAACTTCGTATAGTGATGAAGTGCAACGATGAACATGGCAAGCGCGTTGTAAGCACAATAACGCATTGTGGGAACTTTAGCAAGGGCCGCGTGATCCACTCAACAATCATAACAGATGCAGCGTTCAGCAGTAACAACCACTCCGAGTATCGTGCCACAACACATAGCTGCGAAACCCAGCAGCACGGCGGCAATAGTAAGGTAGCAGTACGAGCAGCAAGTCCTATCGCCGACATCCTAGCACGTCCTCTTCTTGGGCACTCAGTGCTCATACTACAACTTCTACATAATCTAGCAGGCTACAAGTGGACAATTCCTCTCGTCGACACCAGCAGCAACAACTGAAGTGCATGAGGTCTCGGTCTTGTAGGCCATGGTGAAGGCCAGGTACGCGCCCTGCACAGTTGAACCTCTTCACTTCAACATTCACGGTGCTAGGTGAAATCACAATAGTGCCAACATCCATTTGGACCATGGCAAACTTTGCTTCAATTAGACAGTAAAACTCGCCTTGTCTGCATTCCGAGTTGACAGCCCAATGCTTTGGGGGAGTGTCACGTCAACACCCACTGGCGGCCCCGCAGTTCAGCATATAGCCCGACTTTCGGTTAATCCCGCATCAGCTAAAGGTAAGCTTTCTCTCCCTGCAACCTCTAATCGCTACCTGTCCATTCGTCGTTGGCTACGTATGAAACTTTCCGCTGGGATTCAGAAAGATGCAACGCTTTCCACCAGGTAAGTTTCGCACTTCTATCCCCTCTATTCTCCACATCAGGCAGCCTCAGTATCTGGCCGTAGTCCTGGCCAGATACGGGCGACCTCAAAAGCTATGGTCGGGATAGTACACTGCCCTAATTGACAGCGACTGAAATGGGTCTTATGCTAGAACTTGGAAATAAACACTGCCTTCAAGCCATACGCGTAGAGCGCTAGAGAGTGGCTTCTTCTATCATTTGATGAGCAACGCACCGGCCAATAGGTAATTCCCCAACCCGCAGCTTGCCTCGCTACTCCCATCGAAAGGATGAGCAAAATCGGAAGAACCTTCCGTCAGAAACGGAACCGTACACTGCGCTCCGACATCGTTTCTCCCGCGCATAGCCTCACTTGTCCTTAGTGGTGAGAGTACCAAGCCACCCTCACCACCAGGTTTAACCGTACACAAGTCAACTCACCAGACGCAGCTTTCGCTGTTTCCAGCACAAAACCTCCTCACTTAGCTCATAACATGAGCTTGCCATCTAATTCGCCACGACCAAAAACGCTACTCCCACATCTTTCATCGGCCGATGTTATCAAAAATCGGCCGAGCTATCCTGGCCTGATACGGGCGACCTCAAAAACTATAATCAGGATAGTACACTACCCTAATTAACAACAGCTGAAATGAGTCTTCCGCTAGAACTTGGAAATAGACACTGCCTTCAAGCCATACGCGCAGAGCGCGAGAGAGTGACTTCTTCTATCGTTTGATGAGCAATGCACCGACCAAAAGGTAACTCCCCAACCCTACTCCCATCGAAAGGATGAGCAAAATCGGAAGAACCTTCCGCCAGAAAACGGAACCATACACTGCATCGTTTCTCCCGTGCACAACCTTGCTCGTCCTTAGTGGTGAGAGTACCTGGCCACCCTCACCGCCAGGTTCAACCGTACACAAGTCAACTCACCAGACGCAACTTCCGTTGTTTGCAGCACAAAACCTCCTCACTTAGCTCATAACATGAGTTTGCCATCGAATTCGCCACGGCCGAAAATGCTACTCCCGCATCTTTCATCGACCGATGTCATCAAGAATCGGCTGAGCTATATGCCTTCCATCCTGTCCTTTTGAGACCTCCGCACAGTGCTTCTTCTATCTAACTCTCATTCTACTAATCCTGTAGCAAAAATAATCCCGCTATTCATCTCGCCCTACCACAAACCCCCCGTCTAGTATCTTCACTTGCTCGATTCTATAGAGGATCGAGTAAGTTACCTATTTTCCCCTCTATACCATAGCTAGCTTCCGACATCTCCCCACGCACACCTTTTCCCCTTTTTCTACTATCCTACTTAGTCTAACCCAACCCCCAAACTACACTCGCCGTCCGACTCGCCCGGGGCTAAAAACCCCAAAACGGCTCTTCCCTCGCTCGATTCCGGTAAGGATCAAGCGAGTTATGCTTCTTCGATCGCACCCGACTCGTCACCCCGCCATCTCCGTGCTCTCTGAATGCACCTCGATGCGAGTCTCGTCCAGATTCATCCGCCCTCTTCGCTGCCCCGCTTCATTGCCTTAGCACCCTGGCCCGGTCGATGCTCCGCTATCCGCTAGCCCAAACACCACTGTACAGACAACAAGACGGTGACCACAACACCAAAATCCGCCCAGATGTGAGTAACGACTCACCTGTCGATTCAATCAGCCCCACCTGGATGGCACTGAAGCGTGCGATTTCTTCTCGGTTGTCGTAGCGGCTCCGGCATGGGCCCGTTGCTGATCCTGCAACGGGGATCCAGGTAAAGCAGGTGCTGGTGCAGATCTTGATGATAGTAGCACATATTCAAATTAGAACTTAGAAGACCGACGTGGGGAAGGGTTTCCTTGTGACAAGCTCCTGCAGACCCGCGGCTTCCTTCCGGGCGTGCGCGTCCCACTGCGCCTGGGCAAGGCTCACCACCTTTCCAGGTTCCAAGGGGCATGCTCACACACAAGCTTCTTACGACAAACAACGGGTGGCGGACTGCATGCCCGCGACGCCCCCCTGCTACCCTCGGGCTGCAGGCCCACAAGTCCGCTTGGAATGTTCTCCAATTCTTTTCTTCTCTAGGCTACATACACTCTCCAAACGGAAGCAAGAGAAGCCACGCCCACTGACACGCAGGAAGTCAAACAGGCCCTCCAAGAGAGGCGCGTGCTCAAGGTCCTCGACTGCCGTGACATCCCTTAAATGCGGCGTTACACTTGAGTCAAAGAAGGCCAGAACATAGAAAGAAATAAATAATAATGATAACAATAAAGAGGGATAAAATAAATATTAAAAAATAAATGGTGAAATCTAGGCACGAGGAAAGGGAACCGCTAATACCGCTCCAACTCTGACGGCGGCAAAACCAAAGGGGATAGCCCTCAACCCCTCGGTCCCTTCACGTTGCTCCAATACTCTTGCGCCGCCGCGCGTTGTTCTCGATCCTTGAGTCTCCAGGATGAAAGTTTGACACCGTAACCAATAGTGTTAGGCCCAAGGGTAAACCATATAATGGGTACCACGCGGCGCGCTGGTCTTCTGAAACGTTCCGAGGCCGCACTCTCAGCCTATCACCTAAAACCATGGCCGTCAAGCTGCACACCTACTGCACGTGTGTTCTCTCGCATACTCTTTCTATTACTTAGTGTCGTATTCTCGCCGATGCCGTCCTCTGTGTGAGCGCACGCACCGCTGTCAAGCGTACCAATCAAAAGTCAAAAACAATTAATCCTAGTTTCAATCCAAAATAAGAATTTGGCCGGCAACCACGCCGGCATTACAAGTCTACGCGCCCACACGTTCTCTACCCTTAGTCAACCATTCAGTCAACATAGCCGAAGACAGCCGCGACCCGCACGGCGTACTCAAATCTTTTAAGTCAACTCATTTTCTGTCACTTGCAAAAACCAGGGCGTATACCCTTGTAAGGGTATTCGCACCGACTGGTCAAAAGAAACCATATGGGAAACCACAATGGTGTGGACTGCAGAGGGAACCCCAGAAGTGTCAGCAGAAATGAGATTGCAGAGGTGTTGGCAGCCAAGGAAATGGCATGCATATCGTGAACACATGAGCAAGTAGGGGCAAGATGAGGGGCTGAGCGCGTCGTGCGAGGAAGGAGAAGGTGATGATGGATGGAAGCTACGTTGCATAACGTACACGTACGGGGCCTTTCCGTACGAAGCGTACAGGTAATAGCTGTACGGGAACCTGTACGTCTTGTACACCCCCGTACGAGAAAAAAAAAAACCAAAAAAAACATATGTGATGCAACAGCATAAAACAAGCAACATTTGGTTGAGCATCATCTGCAGATTCTTATTAGAATTTGAGAAAAATAATAAAAACAATACCAGATTAAAAAAAAGTCGTACGGGCCCCTAGCGTACAAGCAGCTTACGAGCAGAGGTGGGCACCCACAGTCACACCCACCTGCCCCACCCGACACACAAGGTGATTGGGTCGGGCTTGGGTCTACCTATGCCTCCTTGGGTGGATGACGGGCGTGTGCAGCTAGTGGGCATTTATGGGCCATGGGCGTGTCAATATTTGCTCTGGGTCACCTGTCGAGTGGGTGACAGGTGGGTGAAGCGTTGGCCTGGGTCACCCCACCGATAGACTCAGAATCACCCAAAAAAATCCCCCACACACACCAAAAAATAAAAGCGAACAAGGCCTTGGGTCCATTTGTGCAGTGCACAGGCTTGAGGTTGAAAGAGACGAAAAAAGCGGGCCTGGGTACAGTCACGCAGGGTCAACTGTTACATCGGGGCCAAGAAAAGAAAACAAAGAGCGTACTCCAACAGCTCAGCCCCTCGCCCAGTTTTCCTCTTAAAAAAGAGGGAGCGGTTCTAGCCACAGTAGGCGGCTAGATCCGTCCTCTTTGAACTTCGCGCTTGGTTAGTGATCTTGGCGAATTCGGAAGCCCGCCCCCAACTTACCTGGCCTTACCGCTGCGCGACACCATGACGGAGTGATGCTGGCAAGTGATGCAAGGCAGAGAGTTGGCGACACCCGTGGAGGAGTCGTGGGCAGGGCCGCATCGGCAACAAGCGGGTGCGGACGACAAAAAAAAAAGGTCTTGGGTGTAGGCGGGTAACTGTGTAGCACACCGAACATGTTCAGCGCCCCACCGAGCAGCCGAACGTGTTCGGACGCTCGGCCGAGTGGCAACCGAACATGTTCGACCGAGCGCAAATTAGGGGGCTGCCGAGCGCGTCCTTATGTGTGCGTGGTGTGTGGGGTGTGTGTGGGGTGTCTGGGGGTGCTTGTGTATGGTGTGTGTGTGTGTATGTTCAGGAGTGATGAGCGATGCCCCCCAGGCCCCCCCAACCCCTATATATAAAAAAAATAAATAAAAAAAAATTGATGTTTGGGCTCCGTCTATTTTGGGCCAAGTTCGGGTTCGGTACCGAGCGTTCGGGTTCGGTCACCAAGCCCGAGCACGATGCTACGCAGGCGGGTAATGATGTTCTCACGCTTGCGGGTGGGTCCGGGTGAGAACTTTCTCGGGTGGCGGGCGACTCGGGCGTGGGGCTGAAATTAAAAAACAAATTTTGGGTGGGCGGGGTCGTCTTGAGGTGGAAATTAAAATTCTTGGGTCGGGCAGGTGGCACAAAAATAAAATTGGGCAGGTTGGCTCACGGGTGAGAGAAAAAAAAAAATGCCCACCTCTGCTTATGAGTACAGAAGTACAAATCCGTACTTATACGAGAGTGTGTACAAGTGGCAACGCAGGAGGGAAGGATCATCCTGTGGAGAATCCTAATAGCTCAATGGTCTTGCTTCATCAAGCTGAAATTGGATATGGGATCAAGTGGTCCACAGAAAAGCAACAATTAGAAAAGCCAAAAAAATCAAAACTGAACATTTCTCAATTTGTACTCTTATCTTCCACTCCACAATATGCTCAATCTTGGTGAAAGCCCATTCTGTGAAAGAGAAGAGGAAAAAGCACGCGGTTAAGTGCTGGTGGTTTCAGGAAAAGAAAGGAGTTAATTAAATTCATTTTCCACTAGAAACCTACAGGCTACAGCAATAAAAAGATGCTCTTCTCACTCTCCCAAGTGTCGCCGTCCTTAGAAATTTCTAAAACAAAAAACAAAACAAAAAATCCCCACATAAAAACTTGGGAATTACCAATCTAGAGAGAGACATGTCACAAGCAATAGGGTAGCAGGTCTATCCGTTAGGTTTAGGGTTGATCGAGGATGGCCTCAAGAAAGTAGAGGTTGACGTTGAGACTTGAAAGTAAGACAAAGTGCTACTCTAGGCAATTGCCCCCGCGACAAACACAACTGGTGGTTGCTGGGAAGTCAAGTTGTGACACTCGAACACTCGGACACTCGGACAAATAAGGGCAATAAATCAGTAAAGTTGTGACCTTGATGGCAGTTTGTTGTTGCATGGCCGTCCGCCCAACCCACCAGAAAGGTGGCTAGACAAGTGGGATTCTCCAAATGAGTCGACAGATGAGACACGTATCAATTCTTGCAGCAAATCCTTAAATTGTGCCGTATTTTGTCCATTGGTGAAACATGCTGGTGTGTGTGTGTGTGTGTGTGTGTGTGTGTGTGTGTGTGTGTGTGTGTGTGTGTGTGTGTGTG
>BFEA01000906.1:0-12551 GCA_003427395.1 Chara braunii | reverse complement strand
CGACCTTGGGCTGGATCACTGATTCCCATGCTACTCGACTGATGGTATCGGGGTTGCCAACTTGCCACTGTCTCCTCTCCATAGGAAATTCGCTCGTTCTCGGGGGGGCTTCCCCCCTGGTGGTGCAGCCACCAGCCCACAGTCTTTTGACCCCAATTAACGGTCATATCAAAGATCCTACAAATGCGGTTCATAACGGTCCGGATTTCTTCCATGTTTTGTGCATTTGCCTCCACCGTAATGGTGAGGTCATCCATAAACAGGGAGCGGACAGGCACGGCCTCCTCTGGGATGTCAGCGATCCTGATCCGGCTGAGGTCCTTATTGTGTCTCAGGTTAGTACCTCCATTATAATTAGGAAGAGGTAGGGGGCAATGAGGTCTCCTTGCCTGACCGACCACTGAAGCTCAAACGGAGGTGCCACTGATCCATTAACTTGCACACAGGTAGTAGCATTACTATGTAGGATTCTCACCCATCGCCTGAAGGGCTGGTCCAAAGTTCATTTTGTCTAAACATTTATTTAAAAAGTCCCAATCAAGGTTGTCGTAGGCTTTTTCGAAGTCGATGAAAATAATGGCAGCATTTGCCTGGTTCCTTCGCGCCAGACTAACCACTTCGTTTACCAGCAGGATGTTCTCTTGTATGTTCCTACTGGCCATGAACCCTGTCTGGGCTGGATGTATTATGTCCTCTAAGACCTCCGCCATACGATTCACCAAGGCTTTGGAGAGCATTTCGTAGACTACCGTGAGTACCATGATAGATCTATAGTTCCTGATATTCACTTTATCGCCTCTTTTATAAGTAATGACAGCACCCGTCTCCCCACCACTTCCCCCATTTTGTCGACTTCTGGTGGTACTCCCACAAGTCTCTGATCCGTCCACATTATTTCCCAAAATTCTTTGGGAAAGTGTCCATGTCGGGTGTTTTCTCTTCTTTCATCTGGAGAAGCGATGTCCATATTTCGTCCTTCGTCAAGGGTCTCTCTAAATGATCCTGACATAGCAGGGATAGGTGTCTGCCCATAGGAGATAAGAACTCCTCTAGGTCTCTTGTCCATGCCTCCCCTCACGGGGCCGGGATTTGTGATGTGTATAGTTGTTAAAAAAACTTCTCGTGATTAATGTTCAATGTGCAGTGTCAGTCGCTAAGACTTCCTCCCCTCTGTCTAGTCATAGAATGCCTCGATTACAGTTCGCCTTGCCCAGGTCGTCGCCATACTGGAAAACTTGGTATCCATCGTGGCCTCTTGGGTAAGCTTGGCCATTTTCCAGCGTACCATGGGCATATTGAAAAAGTCGGTCCTTCACTCTCTGAATGTGTGCAGTGAGATGCTGTGAGTCTACCTGTTTTTCCAGGTCCAGCAATTCCTTATGAATGGTTATTTCCTGTTGTTGTCTTAAGGCCACTTTGGCCTTGGAGAGTTCTTTACACTTCTGGGCAAGAAAAAACAAACCATTATTGTATTGGCCACCCTTTGGTATAAGTCGGTGCTCTGGCCACTAAGCCCAAGGGCCCTAAAGACCCTGAAAAGGAAGGTGGCAGCCTATCTTTGGAGAGGGGACAGTGAGAATCCCCATGCCATCAGCCGGGTGGCGTGGGACTCAGTCACCGAACCCAAGGCGCGTGGAGGCCTTGGTATCATAGAGCCTCTCACCCAATCCCAAGCTCTTAGTCTACAATGGGTTGTGCGCCTGATTTTTTAGCACCCATCAGTATGGAGGCCTCTGGCATTGGCACAAATTGCTCGTCTGGCCCCTGAGGCCCCTCAGTCCCTCAGTCCGTTCGCCCTCTCCGATGGCTAGAGGACCGCTATTGGAGAGTGCCTCAGCGGCCCCGGGGAGGAGAAGGGAGGAGGGACGATTTCTGGCCCCGATTGCTAAAAATCTGGCGGAGACTCCCTCCCCCGAATCGCCCACCACCGGACAGGTGGGAGGAGGTGGCTAGACAACCCCTCTTTGGGAATAGGTGGATCACCAACGAACAAAGCCAGATTTTTTGCAGCACCGACGCCCCATGGAAAGGATGGGTAAAGCATGGAGTGACTAGAGTGGGGGATCTGCGGGACGAGGAGAGGAAGGACTGGAAAAGCCCGGAGAAACTGAGGGTGGAATTGAGGTATTGCCACAATGTAGAAGGGGCCTTCAAGGAAATAACGGAAGCCCTCCCGATAGGATGGTGGACCATTCTGAATAGAGGCCAGGTTTTAAAGGAGGGAGATTGGGTGGCTAAGGAAGGGAGGGTTGATAAGGTGGGCCTGGTTCACCTGGTTCGCTCGGACGAAGTATTGCTCGAATGGTACAGTGTAAAGAGGAACGGAGGTCTCGAAGGGAGTCGGGATCCCCTTCATTGGACCCTGAAGAAGGAACTACATCGCATTAGGGTAATGGAAGAAGGTGGCAACCGACAAACTTTCCTTCCTAAGCTAGCTTTAGCATTTTTACCAATCGACCCACTGGACTGGATCTAGCACCCCGAGTCACAGCACCACCCGCGCCAACTAAAATCTAAAACATTGTCGGGTCTCTCGGTGAAGGCGACGTACCGAATGCTCAGAACGAAGCGCTGCCTAAAGGAAACGGTGATCGATAGATGGCAAAGGCACCTCAATGTGGAGAGACAACTTCTCACACCGGTTCGCTGGTTCCGTGACACAAAGTGTAAACCGGCAAAAATCACGTCCTTACAGTGGCAGATCTTGCACCGGTGCTTACCTACAAACAATTGGCTGATTGACCAATCGCGGTTGGAGCAACAGGGCTGTGTGCTCCCGTGGTGCTCTCGTTGCCTTCTGGGTTTTCCAGTTAGAAAGAGAGCAGAGACAATCGAACACATATTCCTGCAATGCCCAACTGCAACCTTGACCTGGAGGTGGTGGGATAGGCTGTGGCAGCAAATGGTCCCAGGGCATCCATGGCCGTGGGATTGGCGGGCCATCTTGATAGGTCACTACCCGCCCTTCCAAGATAATACTTTTGTGTCCAATATGTTCCACCTGTCCCGAAGAACTATTCTCTGAGTCCTGTGGTGGCAACGTTGTGTCCTAGTTTTAGACCATGCCCGAGTAGAAGGAGAAGAGAGGGTGGAACAACTCAAAACGCATTTCCAACTGGAACTCTCGCACAGGTGGAAGTCAACCAAGCAAGTACTCGATTCGCTTCATAGACCCAAGGACATCCGGGAACGATTACTTCAGTTCTCCAGAGACTGGTTGGGGGGGGACCGGGAAGGATGGGTAGCGAAGTATGTTGGACAGGGGACTGGGAAGGTGAAGAAGGAAGGGAGGATACACGAGATAAGGATGTCCCACGGGACTACCACCTGAGATTCAAGGAATGGCTGTCGATCAATTCGAGTATCCCCATGAGACCTGCAGAGGACTTCCCCGACCCCTTCCCTCCCCACCCAAGCTCCCTGGATATATGCCTGTAAGCCCCTGCCCATCCAAACCCTTATTCTCCTCGCATCCCAACTGCAGCGTTTTGCTGCGTCAAAACCGCCTTTTTTTGTTTCTTGCTTGTCCATCCCCCTCTGGATTCCGGCAGTATGACACAGAGGGGGCAGGGGGCATCCTTTGGAAGAAAGGTTTGGGTTGTGAAAACACGATGTAGAGAGAGCGGGTGGTGGGTTGAGGTGGAGCAAGGTTCGGGAGGAGGTCCCACTGGTGCCCCCCAGTGGCTCCTCCCGGACCCCGGAACCGGTCAAAGGCTGCAGAATGAGACAGAGGCCACCTGCGTTACGCATGCTACAGTTGTGCATCGTCAGGAAAGGGACTGGGGCTATTGGAGGAGGGGCCAGTACGTAGCAGTTGAAATCTGGCGCCGAATTCAGGGTGAAGAGGTCCCCCCTGCTCAGTCAATCCCCCAAGCTCCAGGGCAATCAATACTGGCAAGAGCCTCCTACAAGTTTTTCTGATGTATTCCATTGTAAAAAAGAAGAGAGATTGACACAACAGGGAGGGATGACAGCTGGTTACACCCGACAGATGACTGCATGGTTGCATGGTCACAAGGGGACCGTTCGAGGAAGGGCTGGGTGACGGGAGGACCCACTGGTGCCCCCCAGTGGCTCCTCCCGGTACTCTGACCAGATGAAAGGTTGAAGAAGGAAAAGGGGATCAGCTGGACCCCTGCTACACTCGCCTACGCATCTCAGGCATCTTTCTGCATGAGGGCTGCTGTTTCCAGGCCCATGGAGTCTGCAGATTATGGACAGCTGGTTTGGTGATTACAGGTGGATTACAGTTAGAGAGCCTTCACAATCAGTTTTGGAGTCCAGAGCAGTCAATATTGGCAGATTTTTGGCAGATTTTTCCAGTAGTTGATTCGGAAAAAAAAAAAAAAAAAAAAAAAAAAAAAAACATTATTAAACCAAGTAGAATATGAGTTAAAGTGGTTTTTTTGTTGGCGCCAGATTTGCCACTCATGCTGAATCATTTGTCGAAATTGTTGATCCTTTAAAAGCGAGGTGTTGAGCTTATAGAAACCAGGCCCTTGATCTGGCCTTTTCCTCATTGTTAGTATTATCCCACACGTTTTATGGCCCAAGCCTGGGTGCGGGCTGCGTGGGAGGATAGCCGCCCATCGTAGGGCGCCAGCTAGGTCATTAGAGAGGAGAATAAGGTCGATTTGCAATTTGGACAACCCTGTCGGGTCGCTGTCCCTTATGCAGGTAAAGGTCAGGTGTCGAAAACCGTAAGGGTTTCACACAGATCCGCTATCATTTGCTCATCTTCCTCTGCTACAAATGGGGGGACCCCTGAGGATTCCATCTATCACGCCCCCTCGGGGGCGGCATGGAAATTAAAGGGCTTCACAGAATTCAAGTGAGATCTTCCAAAATTTCTAGTCCATGCAATTTCAAGGCCTTGGAGTGGAATCTGGGATCACGGTTCTTGTACAGATCAAAAGTTCAAATTTCAAAAACTATTACATACGGGCTAACCCCTTCGAAAACAAAGGGGAAAAGGAAAAAAAGATCGAGATCACTGCTTGGTAATAATACTCAGTTGTTCTTGTTGTTTTCCTGAAGCTACTCACCCAGTCTGTCTCTACAAATCCACATGTCTCCAAAGAGGGTGGGACAAGTGGACAACCCCTTGTAGAACCCACCCACTGCCGAGATCCAGATTTCCAAATCGATTGGCGTTGCACGCATGTGACCTTGTCTGATCCAAAAAAGTCATCTTTTCTTTTCTTTCTTTTTCCTTTTTTTTCTTTCAAAACAAAGCAGCCCGATCAGCTGCTAGGGGGGCTGATCGGAGCAGACACCACTGGCATTGTCGGGGAGGCTCCATCTATTGGGGTGGGGAGCAGCACCTGCTGGACATCGGATCCAGCATCCCTGTATAATACATTGTGAGAAACAAAGGTAGTGTAAGCATGGTTTGTTAGTATGCATGAGGGGCTGGACAGTGAGTGGCTCAGTGCTTTATCAGATCTTTTTTTTTTTTTTTTTTTTTTTTGTCTTTGCTGTGATATGGCACGTGTAAGTTCAAGGCCTTCTCTCTGAGCACATGGAAACACTGATCATCACAATTCTCTTACATCTAACCTCTCAAAGGCACCCTTCTCATTTCTCATCCACAGTCCATGTCACAATAGAAACAACATGTTCACGACGTGTAGATATGGACACTCTCGGCATACTCGCACTGGCACTTTTCAAAATGCATCTGACTGCAATTACGGCCAGACCTGGATGCATCTGACCACAATCACGTTCATAAATAAGTTAAAAAGGCCTCATGTGAGTATATGCCCTATATTAACATACTACATAAATGGAGTACTCAGTGAACTATCGCTTATGATGACGTTATCCTGACCTGTTGAAAGTCACTTACTGTTTATCTACCAAAAAAGTCATCTTGTGACTGTGAAACCCCCAAACCCCTCAAGGTTGGGGACTACGAGGACCCCACAAGAGTCTGCCCTGCATCTTCAAATTCGATGGGTTGCAGTGGAGAGGGGGGGGTACGGACCCCACAATAGTATGATGCCCTGAGTTGTGTGACGATCTGGCTCTTGCTCTAGATTATCGGAAGAGAAGGTGTTCGATTACTGCCCGCTGCCCATCCCCGGAAGCCGAAAAGCAATAACACCCCCCTTTTGACCCTTGCTTTTTTCCCTTATCGCCCTAAATTGTGGAATGCTGCACCCGCATTTCCAAGCAGCTGTTTTTCGCCGAAACTGGGTAGTTGCCCCGGTAGTTTTTTTTTGGCCGTGTGTGTGATGCGAACATCGGTCAAGTGGGCGTGGCACTCTGTATTGGCAACAGTGTGAAGCGGAAAGTCAAGATCTCATAGACCAAGAGTCCATCAGTTGCTGATGTACTGCATAAGCACCCGCGATTTGCATCCCGGGCCTTCTCCGGCTGAGTTTCTGCAAGCTTTGAGTTTCTGCAAGCTTTGAGTTTCTGCAAGCTTTGAGTTTCTGCAAGCTTTGAGCTGCCCAGAGAGCGATCAGGTGAAGGGTATCTCCACATTATTGCCAAACGTTCCGAACTCGTCAAAAACTGGAGGAGGGTTTCTGCTGAAGAGGAAGTTGAGGAACCTGTTTAGGGTTGGAAGCTGGGGAGAAGCAGTTAACAGAGCCCTAAATTTTCAGGGTTTTTTCAGGGTCATTAGAAGAAAATGGATCAAAAGGGCCTTAAACCCCAAGGCAAAAGTGTGTTTTCAAGCAAAATCCGCTCTTTTCAGGGCTGGCCAAAACAGTCATCTCCAAGACTACAACAAACACGAAACTTGGGACACGCAGTCCTTGACCAAAAATAAACAGGGCCAAAAAAAAAAAAAAAAAAGCAGCTGAAAAAAATATCCCCAAATGCACTCTTCAGTGCTGGGGGGGTTAACCAGGGCCGAAAAGTGGGGATCCCTGTTAACCACTTGTGTGGGTCCACATGTTGACATTCATGTACAGACTGTGACATTCATGACAAACAAGGCCGTCAGGTTGACTTCTGAGTTGTTGATGCAAGAAGTTTTGGAGGTGAAGAGGAGATATCAAGGGCTTCTGGTTCTATCCTGCGGCAAGACTGCGCTGATGTACCCGAGCATATATTTTGATGGTATGCTTGAGTTTTTTGTGAGAAATGAGGGGCATGTTGCTGAGGGCGAGAGTGAAACAACCTTTTGGGACCCGGCGTATCATGCTTCCCTAGCAAGTGGTTTGGGGATCTTGGGCAAGTGGGATATGCAAGGAAAAGCTGGCCACGCCTATGTGGAAAAAAAAAAAAGATTTTTCACAGCATAGGGACTTGGCACGCTTTTGTCCCATTCACCCGACATCCAGTGAGCCCAGCATTCGTATTTCCAGGCACATGGCTTTTTTTTTCCTTTTTTTTTTCCCCCGAAAGCCCAGGGTGTTGTAGAGGCCAAGGACCAGACACATGGTGATTGCTGGCAGCGGGCAGCCAATGGTTGTCCTGACAAGGTGAGGCTACCTCCCAACCCATCCCTTCGTCAATACTCCTAGCGCACCCCCTATCCCTACTATCCTACCTCAGTGTGACCAGCACTCAGGACCATCACCGTACCAGTATTGAGGGCAACTTGGACCGAATAGCGGTGACAGGCACCAAGGCTGGGTAGTACCCAACTCTAGTGGAAGGGGAAGCAGACGAACCTTGTCGTTTGGGAACTTCAGACGCCAGGCTCAAGCAGTCTTCCATAGGACCCAGTAGTCAGAGAGTCCTCCCGATAAGCTGGCACACGCACCTAGGCGAGGTGGCGGACAGCAGGGCCTGTAGAAGACTGCTTGAGCCTGGCATCAATACTCCTAGCGCACCCCCTATCCCTACTATCCTACCTCAGTGTGACCAGCACCCCGGTGGAGCCAGTGGTCTTCTCTTATCAGCACTCCTTGCTTCAGCTCGGGCGTTTTTCAAAAAAAAAAAAAAAAAAAAAAAAAAATTTTTTGGGGGGGGGTTTTTGGGGGGGGGGAGTTTTTAAAAAAAAAAAAAAAAAAAAAAAAAAAAAAAGCACTCAGGACCATCACCGTACCAGTATCCAGGGCAACTTTGAAGGAATAGCAGTGACAGGCACCAAGGCTGGGCAGTACCCAATCCTAGTGGAAGTGGAAGGGGAAGCGGATGAACATTGTTGTACGGGAACTTCAGACACCAGGCTCAAGTAGTCTTCTACAGGCCCTAGTAATCAGAGAGTCCTCCAGGCTCAAGTAGTCTTCTACAGGCCCTAGTAATCAGAAAGTCCTCCCGATAAGCTGGCACAAGCACCTATGTGAGGCAGGCTGCCGCCCACGGACACATCCCAATGACCTTCCCCTAACTTACCCAAGGCTAGGCGGAACCGGAGCGGCTTAAATCCCTACCCTGTGACACCCAACCTCACGCCCAGCGCCACTTCCTGATCGGAGTGGGAGCGGGCCCAAAAGTGGCGAAGGGGGTGTGCCAAGGATTTAACAGACAAACGGGGTGGACTCCCAGGTTGGAACTGGGATCTCCGGTGTCAAGGTTCTAAGGACAAAGATGCAAAGGCATTCGGATGACGAAGGGGCTTTCTCAGTTTGCAGCTCAGGATGGCCGGGTTGGCGTCTAGGACAGGTCCCTAGGCGGTGCTCTTGTCGTTTAGCTTCGGCACAAGCCCCTCAGGCGATAGGGGGTAGTCGTGATCGAGAAGAGGCACTGAATTCCCTGCTAAGGATTCACACTAATGCTGCCGTTCGTATCCATGCAGAATTATACTTACAGGCCAGCTGGGGGTGAATTATGCGAGCACGTGTATACGTGATGGGCCGTGTTGTTGGCTGGTCGTAACGCATACCCGGCCTCACATAAGATCCGTTCGCCAGACAATCCAAGATGACCAGCTTCATTATTTCCCATCGATTCTAGTGAGCTACTGCTAGACATGCATCCATGCTTTCCAATGTGCATACAAAATTGAAACGATCAAGCTGTAATCATCATACACAACATCGTTCATGAAGGAAAGAGATACGAAAGATACTCCGAAGAAAGGAGAGGATTTACACAATCAGGTATCAGTCCGCAATTACAAAAACGAGAACGACGAAAAACCAAAACCGAAAATTCCGAGAGGGCTAAGAGAGAAAACCCCACACACCCCAACACCCCACACACTCTTACTACTTCACCATCCTCCTCCTTGTTCCGATGCAGGCGGTCCGTCGTCTCGCACCTACCAGCAACTCAGATCTGTCACCCCGCTTAGTTCGAGTACACACGCCGAGTCCGACCCCGCTCCACAGTCCATCGTGGCCGCACGTCAACCCTGCACACTTGCCACCAGCCCGTCAGATCGCCCAACTCCGAACTCACCTCTTCGTCTGCTCCTACTCGTTTGCCGATCCTTTCGACCGAGCTAACCTTCCAAAGCTTTCATTAGAGGGCAAGTTAGTTGCACTTGTGAAATTTTAAACAATCAGCATTTGCGTGAGATAGCCTGGATTATGCGAAGGCAGGGGGAGAGAGGAAGGCAGGAGGTGCCTGCAGTCGGCATGCCTGGGCCGCGGCGCAAGGGATGTACCCACTCTCCGAGCATCGATCTAGTCATGCACCATTCTGGCCAATGAGACGAAGGGGAAGAAGCCGCACGCTTTGGCACAAGAAGAAGCCGAGAGGGAGAAGCTTACAGTTACACCCACGTTTGCCAAGAACGGAACAAGAAGAAATTACAATTGACATTATAATTAAGGCGCGACGGGAGTAGACTGCATGACAGGGCACAGCGAAATGTGCGCGAGTAAGGAGCATCATGCAGTTACGAAAAGAATATGATGTCCCCAAAACCCTAGTCTAATTAGAGTTCTAATTTTGAGTGCCCGTGCACTCTCCCACATTCTTTCCGAAGCGTTCGAAACTTCAAAAAAGAGTTTCCCGCGTGATGATCGCTCCAAAGTTCCCTGTCCAAATTTCCCTAAAGAAAAAGAAAAGGCCGCGTCAACCGTTATTCCTGCGCTCGCCAAGGCGCGTCCTGAACACCAACCGCCATGGGACCAAGTTCTCGCAAAACAGAGAGGAAAGAAAAGGAATGGGGGAACCTGTGCGATTTGATTAAGCCCCTTCCGACCCCCAGAGTGCAATCGCGCAGAAAGTCGCGCCTATCAAAAGATAGGTCGTCACAACCCTACCCTGCAGTCTGAGCCAAGCACGAGCAGACCCCCTGAGACAACCAAGCGGTTCTATTTCCAGGCACATGGCTAACTCTCCAACTTGTTGTTGTCTACGTCACCAAGCTCGAGTCGATTCAACCTGCCAGCAGTATCTATGCCGACAGATTGTCTCAAGTTGGCTCATAAGAAGTGTTGTCTATTGAGATTAAACGTTAGGACGCAGGTGGCAACCTGCCAGCACTATCTATGCCAGCAGATTGTCTGAAGTTGGCTCATAAGAAGTGCCGTATGTTGAGATTAAACGCCAGGACGTAGGCGGATGTGTATGATGTGAAAGACATGTTTTTTTTCTTTCTTTTCTTTTTTCTTTTTAAGTCCAGGTTGTTGTAGAGGATGGCCACCAGGCATATGACAGGCCCGTCAGCAACTGGCCATTTTATCATTACAAAGCATTGTGACACCCAGCCTCACGCCCAGCGCGACTTCCTGATCGGAGTAGGATGGGGGCCCGGAAGTGCGAAAAGGGGTGTGCCAAGGATTTTAGGATAGTGGGGGGGGGGGTGGAGTTCCAGGTCAGAACTGGAATCTCCTGTGGCAAGTCTCAGGGACAATTGTGCAAGATAGCAAGCGTGTATCGCGTCTAGCTTTTACGCCTTGGGGGATGTCATTGCCATCCCCGCGAGTTTCGTTGTCGAGGCCGGGCTCGGATTTGGTGAACCGGCGGAACACTATGCGTGTCGCGTTGCCTAATTAATCGTTGGCATCGCTCGCAACAGGCCTCGGAGTCGGACGAAGCGGGCCTCAGGCGTAGGCTATGTGTTCGCTTCCCAGCCTCAGTCCAGGTTCGTCGAATGAACCCCGTGGCTCGATACTCGCTGTCTTGCTGGCACTCGGAGCACGGGCTTCGACGCCAGTAGGGGACGAGCACGTGCCACGAGGCCGCTGTTAGGCAGTGAAAAGGCAACACGAGGTGGTAGGGAGGGAAGTCTGTCTCAATGATGACAACACCAGGTTCGACAATGACGTGGCTCGCGTGTGAGCTGGGGAATTGGGAGGGAAAAGGGATCATGCTCAGGGCCCGTTCAATGTCCCACTCACAGACACGTTCGTTTCCAGTCCGAAAGGGGAATTTTGGAGGGTTGGGTCTGGGTCGTGTGAGAAGACAGACGTTTTTCCACTCCCAGTATTCTCGGAACTATCCATGTCTCAGGCTCTCTCGATCCGTGACGTGGAAGGGAGTCCCATCATCCATGCTGTCGGAAATTTGCGAGTTTAGACATGGATTCGAGCGTGGGTCTTGCAGACACGCGTGTAAGCGACGCCCCTTTTTGGTCGAGCCTACACGTATGTCTACGAGATCACGTTCGCAATCGGTTGGATCGGATTGACTGGCTATTCTTTGTTCGGGTGATCATCTAATCAGTCGACATGCCAGCCCAACACGTGGCACTTACGCTCTTGAGTGCGCGTGTCCAGAGACAGACATCAGGAAGGCCATAAGAGGGTAATCACACCTTTGAATCAGCCATCCACTTATCAGCCAAAGCATGCATCAGCAAGGTCCGCCGAATTTTCGTTAGACTTTCCTTTCAATCCAAAAAAGGAACAGGGAACTGACATGCATACATGTGATCCGACAGAGATAGCGTCAGCAATTGGGTGATTGGTCCGCCCGATAGCTTAGTTCCAAAGACGCATTTCCCAATACTTATGCGTTAATCGAACTCGAGGGCCGTGCGAATTTCCAGAAAAGCATAAACGGGAGATCAACAAAGGTTTATGCATCAAGCCATGTAACCGAAGAAGATCACATCATCATATCCCAAGCTCACCGTGGTCATGCACAAACAATCGTCATACCCGATCTCAACATACTGCAATAAAACAGGAATGAGGAAGGAAAATCAAGCCGATCACTAAGAAAAACACGAACCAGAGATAGTCAGGAGCAAAAGAGGGCCGACGCCACTTGTCAAAACTACATAGACGAGGGGGAAAAGGACACCATCCCACACACAAGATCCGAAGGCTGGCAAATCAGTAAAATACGCATGATGAGCACATCCAACCCGAGCGCAGAATGGATACTAGAAAGTGACGAAAATTGGCATCCAAAGATTACGTGAGGAGGGGTGAGAGAATTGCGCACGTTCATTCCACAACACACCATAAACAGAAAATCCGAGACGATTCGCAAGGAAATCCGAAATGGCAGCAATAAGATCGGCCAAGATTGAAATCAAAATTTATATAGAGGGTTAGAGAAAGGCATCATCCCACACACATCTTTCTCTCTCTCTCCACGCCACATCACCTCCGATGCGGGCAGTCTGTCGCCTCTCACCAATACCGAGTCGTCACCCTGCTTAGTCCGAGTACGCAAGTGTAGCGGACCTCGGGTTGGCCTGTGAGACCAGCCCCTTGGCCTGTTCTCACAGGCCTGTGTTATAT
>BFEA01000905.1:371998-397076 GCA_003427395.1 Chara braunii | reverse complement strand
GAATATGCCACAGGTGATTTGGCTGTATCTGAACGGGGAAAAGCCCCAGATACGAAGGAGACAGTGTGTACTAAACGAGGGAAAGAGTATGAAAGGCAACAAACTCATTGAACTAATACAGCCCCGATGACTGCGTGCTCATTTCAAAAGGGGGGGGTACAGTGCCAACGCAGCCCTCCAGATGTTCTAATTGAATGTGTTGCTCAGTGCTCATCATGACATGCTGCTACATGGTCGGGCAACAGGTTGCCACGAATCCGGACCCGAATAGTCTCCGATTCATTGGAGATCGATGCACAGCTGTGGGTCATTTGACAAGGGGGACCCGCCCATACAGAACAGACTATGACTGCTACATCTGAATTTCCTCCCTAAGATGGACACGCGACGACACCGAGACCCCCGATCGAGTACAAGGTCAACATTGATCACGAGTGAGTAATCAAACAGTCGGACGTTTAGTTGCTTCCGTGAGTTCCTTCCGGGAGTTATGCATAGTGGGCATSAACTCACTCACACACACACAAACTGAGTGAGGGAAGAGAGAGGGGAAGAGAGAGAGAATTGGTATGGGAGAATGTGCGGGAAGACGCCGTCGGGAAGCTCACTTGATTTATTGGTATATTTATTTATTTACTTGAGTCTAACCTGAAGGGGAACCAAAATCATCCAAAGCGTCAGACACCTACTGTTCATTAGAAGATCAACCAGTTTTGTGCTATTGTTCTACACGGATCATTAACGAAATAACTCTCGATTATCGCGAGGTATATGGGCGACAATCATTATTAAACTTTCGATCTCATTGCCATTTTCTTTGTCCATTTGATATTGGAAGGAATTGGTCACAGCGAAGATATGTGTTTACATCCTAGAATCAATAAAAGCTTGATTGAGCCTTGCTTCCCTCTCCAACCTATCGGGAAAACCGAAAACGCTGCCTGAGTTCGGTCTTCAAAAAGGAACGTGACAGGTGACCAAAACATAAACTGGCACCCTACTGGTCGCTGAGGACCTCGGAAGCGGGCGCAGCGAGTGACAGGCGCTGTTGCCCTTGGCTTCAGCGAACGGTAGGCGCCCCTCCCCGGGTTTCCTCCCAACAGCGGGGCATCGTCGAGCTGAAGAGAGTTGAGGCCGGATGGAGTAGGCAGGGGGCAGGTTGCTACGACAAGGGAGGCGCAGAGGAGAGTGTGGCGGGGGCAATATTAACCAAGCAGGCTGGTCTCGGGCATAGGGGCGAAAGACCAGGCGAACCGTCCTATAACTAGCTTCTCCCGAGGATCACTTCAGGCTGGCCGGAGCAACGACGAAAGCCGCCACACTAAGGCGCTGGCGGACCGGTGTTGGAGTAGCGAAGAGGCAGACCATGTCGGGAAGCGCAGACAGCAGCGGGTGGAGCGAATAGCGCAGCGAGAAGCGGGGCAGCAGAAGGAAAGAGAGCCAGATGAACCCGGATGTGAGGCTGCACCGGGTGCGTCCGGGGATTTGAGCACGCGAAGAGGGTGAGAGGAGAGGAGTTGGGGGGAAGGGGGCTGAACCAAGATGGATAGCTGAGGCGAATGTGTGCGCAGGTGGAAAGAAAGTCGAGCATCGCGAGGCCAACGTAAGGGAGTATGGCGAAGGGGAAAAAAGGTGATTGCGCCCGTTTTCCTAACAGAAATGGGCGAATAGAGGGTCGCGCCTCATGTCTTAGAGGCGGGCGACCTTAGATTTATGGTTAGTTTTAGTAATATGTCAGTAAGATTATAGTTAGTAAAGAGAAAGACCGCGCGGAAATGAAAACGGAAAGGAATGTATCTGGCGCGGTTTTGCGCCAGATACGTGCAGCAAAAGGGATGGCGGAAGGGTGAGTCGAGTACGATCAAGAAGGCAGATAGCTCTCGATTCTGAGTGGAATCGAGAGAGAGAGGACGCGATACCGGGGATTTGGCCCCGGGCGAGTTGGATGGTAGTGTTAGTTTTAGACGAAAGTTGGTAGGGAAGAAGGTTAGTGAAGGAATGGTTGCGTGAAGTGGCGGATATGGTGGACGAATGGAGTGCATAGCTTGCCTGATTCTTAACGGAATCAGGCAATCGAAGATGCGAAACAGAGGTTTGGGGGTAGGGCGACCTCGACAGTGAGGTTAGATCCAGGAGAGAGTAAGTAGAATAGGAGGGTATGAGAAAGAATGGTTGCGGGAAGCTATGGCGGAGGAGGAAAATAACGGGCACAAGAAGCTTGTACCTCGCCCGACCCTCGATGGACTCGAGCGAGGGGAGAAGCTGTTTGGCGGTTTCTAGATCGAGCGGCCACGGTAGTGCAGGTGGATTCCGGGCTGGAGTGACTGATTCCTCGACATAAAGAAAGGCCATTGCGTGGGAAAAGAGGATGGTAAGAGGGGAATGAATCCGTCTGTGTTCTAGCGGAAGGTTCATTCCAGTTTTGTTCATCCTATCGAGGGAAGTAGAGTGTGGTTAGCCACACTGCGCATACAGAGAGGGTTATAGGGAGATGGGACATACATACCTGAGACTACGATGAGGCGAGGAGGCAGCTGTGATGTCAGAGAATTACCCGTTCACCAGCACGTTGCTTGTCCTAGAGGATGCACCCGGCCCCGATCTAGAGGTCAATTCATTCGATTTCGTCCCTTGCTATCGGTGAGGGTGGCACGAAGGCCACTATGGGCTGAAGGATCACCATTTGGTCAGGAAGCCGCCTGCTCGGTCGGCAGAGGCAGCAAAGTGGGGGATAAGAGGGAGTTGCCTGCAGTTGGGGAAGAGAAGTACTTACCTTGGGGAGCTAGCGATGCGGGATGGACGGATAGCCGAGCTTCGTTGCCGAGTTGTGGTATATCTGACCAAGTCCCAGCGGTAGAGTCATTCGATTTCGTTCGGCCAAACAGGGAAGCCAGCCACGGAGTCAGGGTGCTTATCTTACGCTACCTGCAGGCTGGGTACCAGCGAAAGACCCGATCGAGGTTATTCAACCTATCGGTGGAGGTAGCATGAGACGATTGAGAAGTGGGGGCTTGCCTATTGGTTGGGCGTTGCGGCTGCGAAGACTATTGTGCCAATGATGGTTGTTTGTTGAAGAGTTGCTGGGGATAAAGACTCACCTATTGGCTGGTGAGCCGTTCATCCAGGCGACCGAGGCGACAGGGGGGGCCAGCCGCAAGTGTGTGGATCTGGCTATTGGCCAGCACACCACTCACCTCATCATCTGCGGGGCTTGCTGGCCCGCCTGGTAACCGAGTTAATGTGATCACGGGACATGAGGCAGAGATCGGAGGTAAGCCGCTGGTTGGCTCATTGTGCACTAATCATACGGAGGAGCGACGAGCGAGCAGAGGGAGGAGCCTCATTTCTTATGGTCAGCGTACGGCTTAGCCTGCGGAGCTAAGTAGCTGGAGTAAAATTGGCCACGAGGTTATGGACTTACCTGTTGGCTGGCGCCCAGCCCATATTAATTGGGTGAAGTGGCTGAAGGTAAGCGGCGGTGCTTGGGAGCCCGCTTGCTGACCAATACGCTGTCGTCCTATCGTCCGAAGTGGTGTGGATCCAGCTGCTACAGGCTGCTCCAGGCTTGCTGATCCACGGCTGGGCTTCCGCGGCTCGTTTTCTACTCGGCTTTCTCCCACGACAGTTGTTGAGCCTGCTGCGGATTGTTGTGCCACTTTGAGCACGTTTGTTTGGGACTGTGTGATTGCGGCTTCCATTCAGGAAGCAAAGTTGTGGGCGGAGTTGTTGGTGGTTGAACGGTGGGGAAGGGCTGCGGGTGCAGCTTGGAAGAGTAGTTGTGGAACGGGTCATTGTGGTGGTTCGAGGGATCGTCACAGAGTTGACCTTGACAGTTGACTTTCGGTCAGACCAAGTTGCTGCGTTTTGTTTGGCGGCCATTGTGGGGCCCTCAAGCGCGTCAAGGAATCTAGGCCCTCTCGCGCGAGTCTGAGAGCACCCTTTTTGTGTTGAGTGAATCAAACTTCTTTCTCTGCCCTTCTTAATCTAAGTCTAGTTTATTGGTCCTGAGAGGAAGGCGGCAGGCGGGATTGCAACCCGTAGGACCGCAGCAAGGCCTACGTGGGAGGTTACCCCACTGATTGTGGGAGCTCTGCCGGAGCCTAGGCGAGGCTCTGGCGGCAGGGAATTGAAAGGTAACTGCTGCTTTCCCTCTAAAAACCCAGATTATAGCCCCTATCTGTACTGCCTGTTGTGTTTTCACTAAGTATGTTGCCTGCACTATACTTTGACTTTGGGTTTGACTTCAGGATACAAACCAGATCAAGTAAAGAAATGTTTGTTTAAGTTCAGTTTAAGCTTATTGATTGAGTGAAAGCAGATTGTTAAAAGAGGTCGCATCTAGGAAAGGCAGGATGGAGGGTTGGTTTGCATAAGGTTTGACTCGGTCATTAAGGCTGGGATGTCCCCATAAGTTTGGGGAGACTAAGTGCTTTATTTATTTTGGATATGAATGGAGCGTCAGACCCTTCTATAAGCTTAGGCGGTCTGATTGCTCTGGAGGCTGGGATATCCCCATAAGTTTGGGGAGACCCAGGGCTGTGGCTTTGCATGGAGGGTCAGGATGTTCTATAAGTTCAGGTGGCCTGACTGCTCTGACTTGCGAGGGTTTGATTGTGTTTGATTTTCAGGAACTCAGGGCGCTCTACAAGTTTAGGTACCCTGAGTTGCCTTGTTTCTTGGGTTTTCTTAACTTTCCTTGTTTCCGAACGAGGGGGCCGAGCTGTTCTGTTAGTTCAGGTGGCTCAGTCTCTCCCTGCGTTTATTCTGAGGGGGTAATCATTGGCAAAGGGCAAACCCTTCTGTAAGTTTAGGGGGTCTGACTCAATGCCACACACATGGTGGTTCAGAGAGAAATGAATTTCGCAGAGAGTTAGATCCTTCTGTAAGTTCAGGGGGTCTGGCTCAAAGCCTCGCACATGCTGGAACCCAATGTTATAATTTGGCTATATGTTATTATTATCCTATTAAAAATAGGCTAGTGAGACACGGGTTCCATAAGATTGGATGGTCTGACTATAGCTTATCGTAAATTGAAGAGAGTACAATTAAGAATATAATTGAAGGTAACTTGGGCCGGCTGAGCATTGTTTCTAAGATGAATGGCTCAGTCCTACGCCCACCTTGAAGATTAAATTTCAGAGAGATATATACAACTTGGCTACTTAAACAGTTCAGCGCGACTAGGATGACCTAGTCGTATGCCCAAAGGAAGAGAAAAGTAGGTGTGCAAACTGTTCGTGTATACTTAATGGCTGAGTCAAGCATGTTCCATAAGATTGAATGGCCTGACTTTACGCCTTAGGTAAGCTGGGTATAATGGGGTAAATCATTGAAAGATTATGAAGTATTGTTTGTTAAATTGACCTTGGGATGACGAAAGTACTTACCTTTGTGGTTTGACCTGCATGTGACTGAGTGAGGCTATTACTTGGTCTGAGTTTCAGTTTGACAGGTAGTTGCTTTAGAGACTCGCCACGTGCTAGAGCGATCGGAGTTAGTTTCAATTTCTGCATTTTCTGAGCTAAATTTTTTTACTTAGATCAATTCTCGCATTTTCAGGGATCTTTTATCATACTTGGCTTTGTATAAATTTTGGTAAACTACTTTCTCTACGGGAAGCGCTGCCGAAATTTCTGCAAATCCAAGGAGTTAGTCAAACTTCGACTTGTCAAAGTTCAACTTGTCTAAAGTTTATATACGACTTAGTAAAAATATGGAAAGTCTCCTTTTTAAAGGGAGTGCTGCCCAAATTTTTGCTAAATCAGGGAGTTAAACAGAATTGGACTTTGGAAAGTCAAAGACTATTTCTGTTTTCATATTTGAGCTGATATAAATTCTGGAAAAACACTTTTCCTACGGGAAGCGCTGCCGAAATTTTCTTAGTTTAAAGGAGTAAGATTATATTTTGACAGGTGGCGATTCTGACGATCCACCATAAATAGGGGAGATTCTGCCATTAGTCCACCTTTCCTTTGGGCACTGGCTTAGAGGTAGGCTTAGACTTAGTTGGAAGATAACTTTGAGTGACAATGTGCTATGGAGGTTCATCCCCCATATGCTGATGATTTCGCTTGGGCATTGACCTGTTTTATGGTACATGTCTTTCTTGGACACTCGATTCAGGACTTGGACTAGTTCAGCTTGATCCTACAAGGATCATTTTCTGTTATCACTGATAACGTTATCACTGATAACAGGTCGGTTGCCGATTCGTCGGTTTACGATTCAACTCCAAATCCACTCATGCCACTCAACCTAAAGGCTTTAGCCTTGTGATTTGAACTGTTTTGTTGTGTTTTCGCCCGGACTTTATTTGAATGGCCATTTAAAGACGAGTACTGAGTATTTTATTGGAGGAGCTGCACAAGAGTGAGGCCTGCATGGTTAAAACAAGGGGTATGAGTGCAAGAGATGGTTGAAGTTGACCCCGTGTAGTGCGTTGACTTTTGTTGGAACGTTAATGTGATTGCAGGTATGGTTGTGGTTCAGACTCTGGATGTGACTGCCTGCGATTACATACATATATGGCTGAGAGGAGTCTCACTGTGACTGTGAGAAGTGATCGTCCTGTATAAATAAACCTTATGTATATATTTATACGCGCCTTGGGTACGCGCGCGGCTTACTCTGATCGTGCGCAAGGATTAACCTGATTATGACTTGAGAGAAAAGGGAGACCCCCTCTTATCCTTTTGCTTTTTAGAGCTTTTTATAGCCGGACGTTGGTCCTGGGCCGGGATTCAAGGTCCTTGTCCAGGACATCCCAAGCCCTAGGCTCTGCAGGGAAGGAATTTGCCCCCGTGCAGAGTCTATTTGCCTTGCCTGCCGAGACAGACCAAAGGCCGGAGGTCTCGCGGCGCTTGCACGACTATTCCTTCAGCCGTGCAATATCGTGAGGGATTAGACCCTCACGACACCTCGAGTCTGACACTTGAGTGTCATAAGCGGTACTCGAATCCACGAGGGACCGCTTGATTATGAGCACTACATATTACGTCATCATTGCGACTGCTTAGGTACTCTTGCATCGCGAGTTGATATGAGTTAGCCCTGTGTCTGCGCGGTTTTTATACTAAGTCTCGCGCGCGACGCCTATCCGATCTCTGCGTCGGAAAGTTATGGGACGACCACTAAGGGACTAGAAGTGTTTTCACGTTGTTCGATGTGTGCGTGTGTGTGTGTTTTATTTTTGTGTTCGTAGTGCGGCGTATGCGTGGTGAGTGGGATGCGTCCTAGTCGACCGACGATGAGTCGCACTTGGGACCTCAGCCCCCCAAGATGTCGGTTCTCGTGCGGGTCCGATAGAGGCGTATTACCGCGTGTATCCCCTATGCTACAGCGAACGAGAAACACCCTCGGCTGGTCCACCTCTGCGATTGCAACTAATCAACTTTCGTACTGTGGACTGGTAGCTCGGCGGGGATACGCCCACCGAAGGGAGGTGACAGCTCCCGTAAGGTGGAGGTAAGTCATGCCTCGCGTAGGCCCTATCCTGCCGTAGGGGCTCGCGGGAGGTATGGCTGGCGCACTCGGCTGGAGCGGCTTGCGGAAGCTCCATGAATATTTTGCGGTGAAGGATTTAGACCAACTTCTGCGTGACGCGGCCGAGAGGGTCCCGCGCTGCCCTGGTGCGGTGCCGGACCGATGCGCTCGACAGGTGGCGCCGTTGCCAGGGATGACGACTGCCTACCGTTGTCCCTGGTGGAACGATATCCTGGTGTGCGATTGTGAGAACTAGGCAAAAAGAAGAAGCTTTCTTTGGACGTACATGGTCGATTGCTTGATACCCTGGCCAATGTTGGGAATGTCTTCAGGTTGTGGTCTAAGTGTTAAGTGCTGATTATAAGCGTATGCCTGTTTTGCTTGAGGGAGGAAATGCTAAGCTGCACGCCTACGTACTTTGACGCATGTAACAACTGTTTCTGGGAGCACCTTGCTATCCTGAGTGTTTTTAAGTGATTGGGCGATACGTGGCACGTCTGATGAGGCCTAGGTTGTGTCGAGGCAGCATCAACATTGATGGGTATGTCCCCTATTGAGGCAAGCTTTATTAGTGATCGTTAAAGCCACAAGGCTAGTTGACTTATTACGTGAATATTGAGCTAAGCCTGCCTTGGGAAGTAGAGGTGTTAAGTTGAGGCGTCTTCCCTTGGTCGATAGAGCTTCGCTTTAGGGGAAACTTTTGGTATGTAAGCGGCGTGGATGAGGGGATGACTGATGAGGGCGGAGTTAAAGGGGTTTAATTGCCAAAGACCTTCCCATGAATATAGATTAAGTTGTGGTATGATGGGTACTGCGATGAGTACTGAGCCTAGACCCCTAATGGTATCGGTTGGCGGGGAGGTGAGTCATTTAGGGGATTGTCTAGGCATGATTACCGATAGAGTTTGGGAAGCAGTGATAACTTGGTTAGTAAGTGACCGATCCGAAGAGAGACCTATGTTTAAGCATTTGTAATATATGTGTATTGGTTCTCATGATGGTTTTATTGGGTTATCGGGGTGTGTGTACTTTCACCCTATTTTTGCTCTGGTGTTTGATCAATGGTGTATATATGAAATTGTCTTCCAAGAGGACACAGTCTTTGCATGAAACCCACGTATGGCATGGGACCAGAGGTGAATGGGGTGACTCATTTCTGGGGAAGGTGGTTCTTCCTGGAGGGAGTCAGTCAGCGTGTATGATGTGTCCTCAATGGAAGTGTGTTCTTCAGTTGTTACTCCCTTGTTGGGGCTTAAGGAAGCAGATTATCAGTCTCAAGGATGATAGTGAGACCCACGCCGAAATTATGTTCCTAGTCCATTAGTGGGGTGTTGTTACCTATCCTATGATAGGAGGGTGACTACATTATCTGTTGAGAGAGGAGGAAAGGGTTTGCTACCTTCGTTGAGGTTGTGATGGCCAGGTGGAACAGCTACTACTTAGTGAGGGCGGTTTGGGAGTAGCGATCTAGATTCGCCTCGCATTAAGCAGGGCTATCATATTTGTAAGGGCGCGGACCCGCTATCCGTTGTCCTGACAGGAATGAATAGGGCTGACCATCTGGCCATGATTAGGTTCAGTGAGGTGCCAGCGCTGAAATCAGAAAGGTTTGCGGTGAGGCTTGATCTTTAGAGCGGAGCTCAGGAGTCAAGATGCTATCTCAAGAAGATTACACCCCCCCTCTGCACTATATGCTTCGCTTAAGAGATGAAGGGGGTAACAATTGTATCATSCTAATTACTCATTGTCAGTCTTATTYTGTCTTRTATAAACTAAGATACGTTTTGAGAGTTATCTTGTTATATGGCTGACARTTGGGTTGGCTTCATGTTGTTATGTAYAAAGCGTATTGTGCTCTTCAGTTACAACCCCTGGAAATAAGTTGTGTCTAYCATGTTGTGATCGTGACTACGAGTATATCCTAGTTACTGTGGGTTGTACTGCATTTTGGATTCATGTTTGGGGTACCTGCCTATATGACGTGTATATTGTGTCGTTCCTGGGTGATAAAAGCGATATTTGACTAATGTTTGAGTTATGACTCGAGGAATTTATCGATGGGTATTTGGTGTTTTATTTCAGATGGATATTTGTGCAAAAGGCTCTCTTCGGTATAATCGGTTGTTTCGAATAGACTCTCCTACACGCATACGTCATGAGTATCAGGATTAATCTTAGCAGGGCATTATTGGCATCCGTTACTTATTAAGTAATATACCATTCGTTATGCGTAATCACTATTATGAAGTTGGTATTTGCGAAAATGTTATCACCATGGTATATTACCAATAAAATTTTCCCTAAGTTGGGTGGTCGCAGACGCTGGAAATGACTGATTTAAGGGAAAGATGATCTGGGGATAAGGGTTTAGAGGCAAGATGGTAGAGTAGGATTACCACTATGATAACAGAAGGCGCATACTGGACGTTTTTCCTGTGATGGGCAAAATCCAGACCGGAACAAGGGCAACTCAGGATGCCTTATGCGAAGGAAGATCCCAATGAAACGCTGCCTGTCAAGGGGGAAAATGGGCTTGAGATTTCTTTGCCGAGGCGAGCCAGGGAGGGAGAGTATATCTCTTCCTGGTGGGGCGCACTGATAGGCAAGGGTATTTTTGCCTGGATCGAGTCCGTCTTTGACGATGGTCAGGACTGTGCGATCGTAAGGGTGACTTTGTATGCGCCCTCTTCATTTCGGGCCTTACATGGGGTTGAGTTGGCACTTGGGCATGGGAGCCTGTTGGCAAGACCTTTAAGGGTAGCTGAGGAAGCCGCAGCAAAGTGGACGAATGAGAGGGTCCAGGAAGGAGAGGAGCAGGTGGAGGCCCGTGTAGAGGTCAAGCACGCTGAAGAGTTTGCACTTCCCTCAGCCCCATTGCCAGTTGTCCTGCTATAGTTCTTGATAGAGGTATATTTTGGGGGACAGGCGAGGGTGGAAGCCGCGACAGAGACTGCTGTGAAGGCGCGAGAGTGGGGGTACGAAAGGTACACGCACGAGTTGATAAATGGGTTGTACCTGGACCGAAGGTTCTTGCCCTATAGCCAGGAACTTAGGAACCTGGCCAATGTAGTGGATGCTTATGCGAGTTCGCACGACCCAAATAAAAGAGTTGTAGACTGGGAAGAGGTTCGTGCAGCAGTTGGCCGATAGGGAGTGTCCATGTATTCTGCTAGGGTGTGTCTCTCATAGACTTGTACACATAGGTGAAGATGAGAGTTAGGGTGGTTGGCGAACCAATCGTATGGACTGAGCCCCTATGTGCTAGTCGACATGGTATGTCAAAATGGGTTGCAGGGATGAGGGACACGAAAAGGAGTTTTGCGGTAAGAAGGAGCATTGTGGAGAAGACGGGTTTGGGTAAGCAGGGCCTGGAAGTTTGAGGAGGCTGCAGAGATGAGCGGGAAAAACCCCAGTTGAGAAGACACGACGTGGAGAGGGAAGGGGTTTTCGTAGTAATGGTCCGACAAGACGACCTGAATTGTAGGCAAAAGGGACCCCAATAGAATGGTTGTATATGTGGGGTATGTTAGGTCTGCCTCGGATCGCGTTATTGATATGTCTCTAGTGTCTAGGGTGGAGATGTGAGTTTTAAGTAAGGGTCTATTTCATTATACCTATTGGTTGAGAGAAGAAGAGACGAGACTTACGCCCTGTTTTAGGTCCGGATGGTTGTATATATGAGAGAGATCTGAGGGGCTTGAGGGGAAACCTTGATGTGGGAGAGGATAGACTCCCTAGCCTAGAGGTGCACTGCGTGAGACTTGAATATATATGATGGATCATAGGAGGCTCCAGGGTGGGGTTGGACAAATACCTTTCTAAGGCTCTTGCGACTAATTGAAGGTAGGATAACAAGAGCATGACCCAAACATGGAAACGAGCCTCACGCATGTATGGATTGTTGAAGGCGAATATGGATGAGGGTATGGCCCAGAGTGTCCGCTTGTGTGCGTTGGGAGATCATGCGAGGATGCGACCTTATTAAAAGGATTGACTTGACTTTGATTGTGATCCTTGACTCCTTCTAGACATATATTTCAGAAACACTGACCTAGGATCCGGGACAGGGGGGGGGGCTTAGTCCTACTTTGTTCAAGATTTGGATATGTTCTGAGTTATTTGGATCCCTCTGATTCGAGGGGTATGATTACATCCTGACCAGGACTTGGTCAGTGTTAATCTTTGTTAGGGAGGGCGCGACTTTCGTTGTGTGATGCTGGTACCAGGTTGGGTTGAGATTTTTCAGCTCTGGGCGTGCATATGTAATTTGAGGCCATTTGGTTCACGTTTGAGTTGGGGTATTATGCCCCTGTACATATATTGAGCTGAGAGGTTTCTCTACGACTATTCATTATATATGACGATCACTATCACTTTCACATGTGTGGTTTTATCCTGATATATGATGGTTTCGTGTGATAGATGTATGGGAAACATCTCATGAATTGTGTGGATTTTATGAGATTGAATGGATGTGAACTGTTTCCTCTTCGGTATACTCGTGCGGCCTGCCTACAAGCAGGATAGGGCCGAGTATAAGGAGAGGCAGTGCAGTTTGTTGTGTATCAGAAGTGTGAGGATCCTAAGGGATTTTGCGGGACTCTGAGACCCGAATACTTACCATGCCGGATGTTTTATGGTTGAGTTGCGAAGGGGGCCCATAAGCAGTCCCTCAGGCTGAGTTGTTTCGTAATCGAAGTTGTGGAGATGACCCATAAGTAGGCCTCTCAGTCTGAGTTGTTTTATGGTTGAGACCCCTTCAGAATAAGGAAGGTGGTAGTGTTGTTTATTGGAAGACTCATCTTCAAAAGAAAGGTGTTTTAAAAAGGGTCGCGTGATAGCTCATCCTAGAAAGAGAGGGATGGCTGGGAGACCTATTGAGAAAGACCTCCTTCTTGTGAAAGGTGGTTGATAGATTTAAGGGCATGGTAAGCAGTGTTTGAGTTGATAAAGTCTGACCAGAGGAACCAGAATTGCGGCTTGGATCATTGGTGGAACTTAGAAGGTCGCAAGTCAGTGCATTAAGATGTTATGGGATGTGTGGTCTGCTGTCTCTGATCAAGTCAGTAGGCCACGGCCTTGTGTGAGCCTGGCGGTGAATCTGTTTGTAATCGTGAGAAGGGGCCGTGTTTTCTATGTTGTCCCATAGGAAGCTGGTAAACACCTTTAAAAGTGAGACAGACCCCTACGTAGTCCCGCAGTGGGTCTGTGGTCTGTTTTGCGAYGCACCRTCTAGACACTTGTRYTAATCCTAAGGCATATTGAGGAAGACCAAGCTAAACGGTAAAGGTTAGCACYTCTAGGGCGCAACCCCTATTGGATAGCTGCGAGCCAGCACAACCTGGCTGCGAACCCACGTCTACCAACGGGGTAAGAGTTTAAGGGGTTATGCACGCCTCAGGAAATTACTCCGATGGGATGGCGGGGGATACGAGTCGAGACCTTTGGGTAATCCTGATTGAATGCTTATCAGGAGAAAACCTATCATTGCATAACCAACGGAGGATGCTGTCTTTAAGGTAACAATGCGATAGGCCGTAGATTTGGATCGATCAACCAGACTATGGTGGGCCAGGATGGAGACCTAGCGTTTCTGTACTACACTGCAGAAAGAGCTGAGATGGGATCTTAGTATATATATACATATATGTGCTTGATTGTAAGGATTTTCGAGAGGGAGGCAAGAGTGTCTTCCGAGGTCTCATTTAAGGTCCGGGTCCCTGGGTATGACCCTGCTTACGAGGAAGAGTCTAACAGGGGCACTCAACGAGAAGCCGGCGTTTGTCTAGGACGAAGGGGAGAGGACGGTTTGAGGAGGCCTTTAAAACTTATGTTGTAGTATTGATGCGTAATACACCGGCGTCCTAGCGTCAGGACGATGGAAACCCAGGTTAAAACCCTGGCAGCATATAGTTGTGTGGGCACAAATTGTTGGAGGCCTCGAACCTGACTCTGTCGGCTAATCGGATTGGTTCCTTTTCGGCAGCATTTGGGGTGTGGATGAATTTATAACTTTCTGATTTGGCGAAGCGACGGGGACGTCGCTTAATATGGTCCGATAAGCTGTTGGCGCGAATACCCATACAAGGGTATCCGCCCTGGTTTTTGCAAGTGACAAAAATAAGTTTAAAGTTTGAGGATACCGCGCGAGTCGAGGCAGTGTCTGTTGTTTACCCGACTGATGGTTGACTAGAATAAAGGGTGTGTGGGCGCGAGGTTTTAAGGCGCGTGTGATTACATTTCCTTCCTGTTGATTATAAAGCCGACCCGGACGTCTGTCGCCTTGTTTTATTTATCATTATTATTCTGGATTAAACTAGGATTAAAAGGTATCATTCCTTTTATCGGTACTTTTGGCTGAGACATAGGCGCGTGCGTGGAGATCGGCTTCGACTACGACACGACGTCTATGGGGTAAATAGAGTGGGCGGGGGAGAGAAAGCGCACCAGGCCTCCGTGCGGTAGGTGCGGGAGTTTGGCGGGCGTGGAGTACCGACGGCAAGGTGCGATCCTTCGAAGCCACGGAGGTGCGGCGCCGTGGGTAGGCGACACAACGATCCCGGGTCCTTTCGTTTTTTTCTGGGTTCCGTTTTTTTTTTGTTTTTTTTTTTCTAAGTATTAATTGTCAATTCCAAGACCCGCGGTGAGACCGACGGGGCTGGTTCAATCGGTATATCGTGGAGCTGTTGAAAACCAGACCCGAGGTTGGGGTTCCGCGTGGTCCGGATGTTGACGAAATTTCCTTTATCCCGCCTATCTTGAAGGACGGGGCCAACTAGTTCGACCTGCGAGCCAGCTGGTGGAGGCCTGGCTTACGGTAGAGGCAAGCGCCAACTGACGGGCGTATTGCCCGGTTCCGCCGTCTGTTGTGTGAGGTTTGGGTGTGAGTATGCCGCGGGACTCCCCCCCCCCCTCGTCGGTCCTCAAAGTTCTCATTTGAATATTTGCTACTACCACCGAGAGCCGCACAGGGCTCGGTCCACCAGGGCCTTTGCAGCAGGCCGCGCCTCTGACTCTGTGACCGGCTGTCTGTGAGGGGGTTGCCTCTTGGGGGTTAGAGGCGGTGGTGAACTCCACTGGAGTAAAGCGGGCCGATGGGCGGACCACCACGGGGCATCGTCGGACTGAAGAGAGTTGAGGCCGAACGAAGTAGGCAGGGGGCAGGTTGCTAGGACAAGGGAGGTGCAGAGGAGAGTGTGGCGGGGGCAATATTAACCAAGCAGGCTGGTCTCGGGCATAGGGGCTAAAGACCAGGCGAACCGTCCTATAACTAGCTTTTCCCGAGGATCACTTCGGGCTGGCCGGAGCAACGATGAAGGCCGCCACACTAAGGCGCTGGCGGAACGGTGTTCGAGTAGCGAAGAGGTAGACCGTGTCGGGAAGCGCAGACAGCAGCGGGTGGAGCGAATAGCGCAGCGAGAAGCGGGGCAGCAGAAGGAAAGAGAGCCAGATGAACCCGGATGCGAGGCTGCACCGGGTGCGTCCGGGGATTCGAGCACGCGAAGAGGGTGAGAGGAGAGGAGTCGGGGGGAAGAGGGCTGAACCAAGGAGGATAGCTGAGGCGGATGTGTGCGTAGGTGGAAAGAAAGTCGGGCATGGCGAGGCCAACGTAAGGGAGTATGGCGAACGAGAGAAAAGGTGATTGCGCCCGTTTTCCTAACAGAAATGGGCGAATAGAGGGTCGCGCCTAATGTCTTAGAGGCGGGCGACCTTAGATTTTTGGTTAGTTTTAGTAATATGTCGGTAGGATTAGAGTTAGCAAAGAGAAAGACCGCGCGAGAATGAAAACGGGAAGGAATATGTCTGGCGCGGTTTCGCGCCGGATACGTGCAGCGAAAGGGATGGAGGAAGGGTGAGTCGAGTACGGTCAAGAAGGCAGATAACTCTTGATTCTAAGTGGAATCGAGAGAGAGAGGACGCGATACCGGGGTTTTCGCCCCGGGCGAGTTGGATGGTAGTGTTAGTTTTAGACGAAAGTTGGTAGGGAAGAAGGTTAGTGAAGGAATGGTTGTGTGAAGTGGCGGATATGGTGGACGAACGGAGTGCATAGCTTGCCCGATTCTTAACGAAATCGGGCAATCGAAAATGCGAAACAGAGGTTTGGGGCTAGGGCGACCTCGACAGTGAGGTTAGATCCAGGAGAGAGTAAGTAGGATAGGAGGGTATGAGAAAGAATGGTTGCGGGAAGCTATGGCGGTGGAGGAAAATAACGGGCACAAGAAGCTTGTACCTCACCCGACCCTCGATGGATTCGAGCGAGGGGAGAAGCTGTTTGGGGGTTTCTAGATAGAGCGGCCACGGTAGTGCAGGTGGATTCCGGGTTGGAGCGACTGATTCTGTGGCATAAAGAAAAGGCATTGTATGGGAAAAGGGGATGGTAAGAGGGGAATGAATCCGTCTATGTTTTAGCGGAAGGTTCATTCCAGTTTTGTTCATCCTATCGCGGGAAGTAGAGTGTGGCTAGCCACACTGCGCATACAGAGAGGGTTATAGGGAGATGGGATATACATATGTGAGACTACGATGAGGCGAGGAGGCAGCTGCGACTTCAGAGATTTACCCGTTCACCAACATGTTGCTTGTCCTAGAGGATGCACCCGGCCACGATCTAGCGGCCGATTCATTGGATTTTGTCCCTTGCTATCGGTGAGGGTRGCACGAAGGCCACTATGGGCTGAAGGATCACCATTTGGACAGCAAGYCGTCTGCTCGGTCGGCAGAGGCAGCAAAGTGGGGGATAAGAGGGAGCTGCCTGCAGTTGGGGAAGAGAARTACTTACCTTSGGGAGCTAGCGATGCGGGATRRACGGATAGCCGAGCTACGTTGCCGAGTTGTGGTATACCTGGCCAAGTCCCAGTGGTAGAGTCATTCGATTTTGTTCGGCCAAACAGGGAAGCCAGCCATGGAGTCAGGGTGCTTATCTTACGCTACTTGCAGGCTGGGTACGAGCGGAAGACTCGTTCAAGGTTATTCAGCCTATCGGTGGAGGTAGCATGAGACGATTGAGAAGTGGGGGCTTGCCTATTGGTTGGGCGTTGCGGCTGCAGAGACTATTCTGCCAATGATGGTTGTTTGTTGAAGAGTTGCTGGGGATAAAGACTCACCTATTGGTTGGTGAGTCGTTCATCAGGGCGACCGAGGCGACAGGGGGGGCCAGCCGCAAGTGTGCGGACCTGGCTATTGGCCAGCACACCACTCACCTCATCGTCTGCGGGGCTTGCTGGCCTGCCTGGTAACCGAGTTAATGTGATCACGGGACACAAGGCAGAGATCGGAGGTAAGCCGCTGGTTGGCTCATTGTGCACTAATCATACGGAGGAGCGACGAGCGAGCAGAGGGAGGAGCCTCATGTGTTATGGTCAGCGTACGGCTTAGCCTGCGGAGCTAAGTAGCTGGAGTAAAGTTGGCCACGAGGTTATGGACTTACCTGTTGGTTGGCGCCCAGCCCATATTAATTGGGTGAAGTGGCTGAAGGTAAGCAGCGGTGCTTGGGAGCCCGCTTGCTGACCAATACGCTGTCGTCCTATTGTCCGAAGTTGTGTGGATCCAGTTGCTACAGGCTGCTCCAGGCTTGCTGATCCACGGCTGGGCTTCCGCGGCTCGTTTTCAACTGCGCTTTCTCCCACGATAGTTGCTGAGCCCGCTGCGGATTGTTGTGCCGCTTTGAGCACGTCTGTTTGGGACTGTGTGATTGCGGCTTCAGTTAGGGAAGCAAAGGTGTGCGCGGAGTTGTTGGTGGTTGAACGGTGGGGAAGGACTGCGGCTGCAGCTTGGAAGAAACACGTTATTCGTTAAAATAGGACATTATGCTGTGTCCTTTTTCTAACGAATTATTTTTTGGCTGCAGCCTAAGCAACGTAGGCATGCCCATCAAGGGGTTAACCACATGCAGAAGCGTGCTGAGATCCATACTTGTGAAACGTCATAAATGAAATCCCAAATGTGGAAGTGTGTTGGGATCCTTACTTGTTGAACTTCAAAAACATGTTGGTGATCCTGTGGGGAAGTGTGTTGGGATCCATACCAGTCAAACTTCATAAACGAATAACGATTGGCACGCCAAAGGGAACCCTGTGCGGAAGTGTGCCGTGATCCTTACTTGTCAAACTTCAATTTCATAAATGTGATGAAAGATACAGTAACTATATTGTGACACTGTCCTCTTTCTTATGAATTCATTTTTGACTGCAGTGTTTGTACATGGGCATGCCTGCCCAGTCACCCCAAATGCGAAAGTTTGATGACTTCCATAGTTGTTGAACTTTTGTAAACAAAATTAGGAATGTAATGAGATTGAATTGGAGAGTATAATTCTTTCGGTTATTCCAAAGGCATACATGCAGGTTCATCGTCTTGCTGAAAACGGTTGTTTAGATGTATGATGAGATCCGGACTGGTTTTAGAAGACTTGTGACCTTGGGAGATTGGAACAGGAGTGTGCCGAGATCCATACTTGTTAAACTCAAAGCTTACGTATGTGATGAGCAAGGTGTCATGATTGAACTGTTGTTGGTTAACACATCAAATTTTCATTTACTACGTTATCCCCGAATCTCTTCAACATCCAAACAATCGTCTCGGGTGAGACGACGGGTGTGCTTGCATAAGTCCGAATCTCTTTAACATCCAAACAATCGTCTCGAGTGAGACGATGGGTGTGTTTGCATAAATTCCGCATACATGCACGCTCATCATCTCGCCTGACATGAGGGCACTGAGATCCATACTTGTTTACAGTTATGATGGGCAAGGTGTATTTTAATCACCACTTAATTTCGATATTCTATGTACTAGTGCAAAACTTCAAATTGTGCTCCATCACGATGAATATCCGCATTTTAAATGTTCATGCAAAGAAGGTTTGGGCATCCACTGACCAATTTCACATAAGATGAGATTTCTCATTCATCCACCAACCAGTTTCACAATCGTGTTTACACTTCCAGTTCAACAGAATTCGAAACATGGAACACAATACTTCAACTTGAACAGAATTCGGAACATGGAACATTACGTAACATAGATTACAAAGCCCATACATGACGGAGGACATGCATTGAGCTTGCCGTAGATAACGCGAACTCGGAACGATAAAAGAAAGCAATGCCTCAGGCAAAAGGACAGTTGAATAATGTCTCGATTTACGAAATTTAATGATCAACGAATGGAACACCTTAAAAAAAAGTTTCGAAGTCAATCAAATCCATCAAAGACAATGATGTTCTAAGACACATGATGCTAATTGTCGTCTAAGAAGCAAAATATCTTTACAAGAGAACCGGAAAGGTGGTCGATCTCCACGTTGCAACAACGTCGCATACATCAACATGAACACACCACAACTTGCTCCATCCACTTGTCTCGGAACTCCATCCACCACAACATTTCTCACTATGGACTTTCAATTCCTACCCGAACGCCTATGTGATGTCTGACGTTCCAAATACTGCACAATCAACCCGAAAACACTAAGGTGAAAACTAGAATCAGCTACAATGCGAGGAAAAAAATCAAAAATTTCGAGAACATCACCTCTTATGTTGACGGAAACGAGGATCCAGTGATCATCATCTTTATGGACAGGAACGAAGATAATATCGTAACGAAGCAAATCTAAGTTTTTAGCCCACCTCTGTACCCCACCGTATCCTTGAAGTCGCAGTTTACTGAAGAAGAACGAATTAAAGCTGAAGACTTGAAGGCCTGAAGAGATGTCACGTGACCCACATGCGGTCGACTCCAACAACGCCATATAGAAATTGACCACCTCATCATTCACCCTGCCGTTGACATGCAAGAAGGTGAGGAGATCTTTTGCTGCAATCCGAAATTGACCATCGCCCAGTATAGAGAGAAKAGTGTTAGACGRCACCAARCCTYGTACAATGTCRTCCAAAACCCGCAARCTCAGACTCTRTGGCGCAATTGTCTCTTATACACATCTAGATGTGTATAAGAGACAGGTGTTAGACGACACCAAGCCTCGTACAATGTCATCCAAAACCCGCAAACTCAGACTCTGTGGCGCAATCGTTGCCGCGAAACTTTTCCTGCGTGCTGCACTTGTTGCCCGCACTGCACAACATCGAGCAAAGGACACGTGGGGTAGTGAGAAACGGAGCTCTAGGCATTGTCCGCTGGTGCATGACGCGTTGCTAAGTACTTCTCATACATGGCCTCACCTCTACTCACAGATCGTGGATATGTCCCTTTCTCTGGGGCAAGAAGGGAAAGACATTCCTCAATGGCAACGGTGTACTCCTTTCCGATCTCGACATCAACCCCTGATGCCTTTAACATATCCTTGTGTTTTGTACTCAACCCGGGGACTTTCTGCAATATGTGCTCTGGATATTTGGAGGATCTCCGTGTTCGAGACGACACCACCCCTGTACAACAGAAGAAAGACGAAACGGGAAATGAGAACCATACATTCGTACAGACGCAACAGTCAAGCAGGACCTCTCCGACCACAAGACCCTGATCTCGCATGGTCATTTGCACCCAGGTGCGGTTGTGCGACTGGAAAACAAAACGACTGCAACATCTGAGCTTATCACCCCCACACTTCGCAAAGGAAAACCACCACAACTCACAGAAGCCGGAGGCCAGCAATCCCCGAAGTTCGGACTGCGGCGGACTTTTCAATACACCAGCCCCACTGAGACTGACCACATCACGCATCAACAAAGGAAGTTCGGATCCCGGCGGACTAAAACCGGCACTATTCCCGAGAAGGGAAAACTGTCAGTCCATCTACTTGGCCACTTTCTTAGCACCTTGGCCTACAGTCAAGCAGGACCTCTCCGACCACATGACCCTGATCTCTCGTGGTCATGTGCACCCCGGTGCGGTTGTGCGACTGGAAAACAAAACGACTGCAACATTCGAGCTTATCACCGCCGCACTTCGCAAAGGAAAACCACCACAACTCACAAAAGCCGAAGGCCAGCAATCCCCGAAGTTCGGACTGCGGCGGACTTTTCAACACACCATCCCCACTGAGACTGACCACGTCACGCATCGACACAGGAAGTTCGGATCCCGACGGACTAAAACCGGCACTATTCCCGAGAAGGGAAAACTGTCAGTCCATCTACTTGGCCACTTTCTTAGCACCTTGGCCACTTCCTCAGCCGGGGCAGATCCTTTGTTGGATGGAGTGTAAGGTTTTGGACGAAGTTTTCGCCGCCCTCGACTAGCAACCCGGCCGAGTCACATATAGGCTGACGAGCTGGAGTACGAAGGGCTGCTGGCTGTAGCATGCCGGCATCCGGAACTTCCCGTATGTATAGACAGTGTGGACAGTTGTCGTGTGTATAGCGCGGACTGTAATCCGGCGACATCCGGATGCGCAGGCGTTCTTCACGGCTTACTAGTCTGTTTCTCTCTCCGCTCCTTCGATGGTGAATTTGGCGCAGGCAAAGCGAGCACGTCGAGAGTTTGACCTGCCGAACCTCGATTTTTTTTGGGACGTCACATGTTGTCCTCCACCGAACTCGCCTTCCCCTTCGGCAGCAAGGGTGGCCGGCAGCACCAGAGACTTCGGCGACGACGAAGCAAGGGCAGCTGCCACGGAAGATGCGACGTTGGCAGTTGCGGACGGACGGGCAGACACGTTGTGGTCGCCTAGGATACCGTCGATAACTTCGTCGATGCTTATACGTCGACTTTTTTCAGACGGGCTGATAACGACGGAAGCCCCGTCGAACCGGTGTTGCAAGTCGACAGCAAACGTCAGTGGCCGGACCGCATAATCTTCAAGCTCTGCGGAAAGGCTGCTGACCACTTGTGTCTCCATCTCTATTGCCGTGGCATCGTCGTTGACATCATCCTCGTGATGCTCTCCGTACAGTTGTCCGAACTCGTCAGACGACTCTCCAGATCCGGCATCGTCCTCACTGTGTTCCACTTCGTCTTCTCCAGACCTGACACCCTCCCTTCCTTCAAACAAATCAATTAGCTCCGTTTCTCCCGCCTCCTCCCCTTCCACCTCTTCTTCCCCTTCTTCCTCCCCTTCTTGCGCTCCCTTCTGTTCCTTCATTATCTCCCCTTCTTCCCTCCCACGAAACTCGTCCCCTTCCGCGGTACCCGTGCTGAATCTCGAGGACCGCCCTTCCGTCCCCGTGCACGCTGCCCCTCTCAACGGCACGACAATCCCTGGCCGACAAACCCCGCCCGAAGAAGTTCAGATCTCAGCGGACTTCGTGGTCTCCATGTCGCAGGACCCTGCACTTGCAGCCTCCCACTGCAATCCTTGCGGCCGTCGCTCCCGCTCAGGCGACACCTTTCCGACGTCTCCATCCCTCGCCGCAATGCTGCGAATTTCTCGATCCTTGCTTGGATTCCCCGACCCCGAGCAGCTTCGCATTCCGAACCGCTCTGGCGACTCCTCACCCGACGTAGTTCGGATCCCGGTGGACTTCGGCTTTCCGGCCGAGCGACTGCCCAGAGCAACCAAGGCTGCCAACGTGTCCCTCCCTGAGCCCACGGACGAAGTCGGGGGTTCGGCGGAGTGTGTCATATGCTCGGGCCGAGTGCCTGTCAACGGAGTCCGGTCGACGGCGAAGCCCGCCACCCCGGCGCTGCCTGGTGTCGTGTTGCGGCCGTGAGACCCTCTCTCCCCCATAGGCGGGATTCCTTTGCCACCCCCTGCGTCGCCACCCCCATCCCCTCCGCTTCCAGGTGACCCCCCCCCAGAACCACCGTCCGACCCACTGGGAGGGGGCACTTTCCAGTCCACCACGCCCTTCGACGGACTCGTGTCAAGCTCGTAGTAGTCCTCCGTCAATTTCAACCAGCACTTGTCCTGAAGCTCGTCGAACAGTCGACCGGCAGTGGAAATGAGGGACAGGTCGACGGGTGCAAAAGTGTCATTTTCGACCTTCACTTTCTGGAGGACCGAAATCCTCGCGAGGTGAAGGAAGTTGGACTTCGACTCGCATGGGAATGACACCCATCCCGCGCCCGGGATTGCCACGGCCATGACCCACTCGCCATTTCGTATTGCTGGCTGGATGACTCCCGGATGGCAAACCTTGTCATGGCCCCAGTCCAGCTCAGGTGAATGACGTTGCGGTTCAAGCAGGAAGTGGATGTTGTCATCCTTCCAAGACGGATGATCGGGCGGGACGACGGACCCGGGACGCAAAGCGGGCGGGGGGGCGGCCAGAGCTCTACGTCTCTCCAGCAACGTCATCGGCGTGGTGCCCGGCGCCGGTTTGGCCAATGGTGACACGAGGGCTGCAGCGCTTGGTGATAGACCGGCCGACGAGGACCCTCGACCGTGGTCCGCCGGAGGCGGGTCGTACTGCAGGTCGATGCTCTCCGTGTCGCTCTCCTCCTCCTTCGCGTTGGCGACAAACTCCACACCTATGGCTTCCTCGTCGTCAGTGGAGATCAGGGAAGCGTAACTGGCTAACTTCAACTGCTCCTCGGACTCCACGAAGTCAAGCGACTGCAGCCTTTCGATAAACGTCTTCGCGTTAATGCGGGAGGCGAAGTGGTAGTTGTTGAGCAGTGCCGACACGTGGTCCTTCCGGCAGATGTACTCGGCGTCAGTGTCCCTCCTCGGACGCGTTTGAAGGAACAAGAAATCGTATATCTTGTTCCTCTTCCTCTCGCTCAACTTGAACCACATATCCGTCTTGTTGCTCCACACCTTATCCCGTGTTGGCCTCACGACCATGAACTCATAATTGTGCCCACCCGAATTGACCTCGCTTTTCACCACCTGCATCGTGAATTGCAAGAGGTCGGAGTTCCCTTCCACTGCGACAACGTGCCGACCGGCCTTCCGAAGCTCCCAGACGCTTCGCGCGTGCGGTTTCCCAAGAAACACGACACCCTCTCCCTTCTTGCCAAGAAAATCAAGAAGACCGACGAATTGTGTCGGATTGCATTCCATATCCCCGTAGACGCTGCCCTGTCGTTCAGGCGCCACCAGCGACCAGTCGCAAGGCGTGAAAGGAATCTCGGACACATCCGTTTGGGTGACCCTCTGAGGCAATCGCACCGCAGCAGCAACACCCCTGGGCAGGTTTCCCTCGTAGACCACGGACGTGTTGACGCGCAGATCGTCACCCTTGAAGAGGATGTACATGCGGTCTTCCTCCGTGTACAAATTGTTCCCAATGGGGAAGCTTTTTTTTTGCTGCACTCTCTGCACCCACTTCCCTTCCAACAGCTTGACGAAAGAAAGATGGTGCATGCTGGCGAGAAACGACAGGTTGTGCTGCCGCGGCACGAAAACAACGAGAGTCCAATGCAAGGGACACCACGTATGAAAATAGGAATTCAAAGTCTCCCACGCTTGGGGCTTCCACAGTTTGAGGTCAACCGGCTCGCACAGATTGAGGACGAACGTGTGGCTCTTTGTGGCAGCCACTGCCTCCTTCAGCTCTGCGCCCCTGATGTCCGCCTCTAAAGGGTCGTTGGCGAATGGCGCGATGGATGTCACGTCCCCGTGTCTTTCCATTTAATATGAACGACGTCTTCGGCAAGTGCGACTTCCCAGCTCTTCAGTCTACTTCCATTCAACACGGAGAGAACCTTGTTTCTCCAGTCGACGGACAACTTCTTGTGGCCCGCCAACTTCTCTGTCACCTCAATCGAGTTGTCCTGGTCGCAACCCATGTACGGTGGGCAGTCCTTGAACAGCGCTGAGTGGGAAACGTGTTTCCTGCTGTTATTCTACAACTCGTCATCCAATCCGTGACCTTCAAACTTCTTGAACACGGCAGACCTCGATATCAGGAAAGGATACCTTTGGATCCAGTCCTCGTCCGACCTCTTCTCGTGCTTGAATTGGTAGTAATTCCACAACCGGACCAGCACGTGGTCGCACTTCACCAGCTGCACCATGTCCTTCACGCTGAGCTTTCCCAACTTCGCCAACGACGGGGAGCCGGCCTGGACCCAAATGACCTCGCAAGCAAGCACCTTTTTCAGAACGCGACACTTCTTATTGTCCGTGAGTGATTCCATTGTTTTCCAACAATGCGCGTCCGGGTCTGGCACTTGCACGAACCAATCGCCCTCCTCTTTCTCCTTTTTGCCCTTTTTATTCGGCGGGTCCACGGGGACGTTGTACACCACCTCCGTTCTGCCCAATTTGTCGTTGTGGATGTAGGCGACCCCAGGCTTTACGTTTTTTACCTTCTTCTTTTTGACGATCCACTTCGCCCTATCGTGGCTCAGCAATCTGCCCGTCTTCCATTTTTCGAAAAATTCCAAGGTCAGTTTCCATACATTTTCCCCGGCCTTCGCCAAAGGTAAGTAAGAACGAAGGGCAGCATTTTGCTTCTTAATGGTCTCCTCTTCCTTTTGATCCGCGAGAAGCCACAAGCTGTTTTGAGGCGCCTTATGGAGCGCCATTGTACAAAACTTACGCCAATCCCGGACCTGATCTTGTTTCCCGCTAGGGTTCCCCATCACAACTCTTGGGCAGCCGTCATGCTTCCACTGCCATCGAATGTCTTTCATAGAAAGTTTCAATTGTCTGGGAGGTGCCTTGAGGTCCTTCTTATTGTCCTGTGAACTAACAAGAAAATACCCTTCGAAGTCATCGTCGGAAAAGTACACCATCCGTGCCGGC
>BFEA01000905.1:351424-363520 GCA_003427395.1 Chara braunii | reverse complement strand
CTGGCTGGCGAGCGGGGTCTGTGGCCGTGCGGGGGGACATAGGCGGGTCTTTCCATGGGGTGCGACGAGAGTCTGAGGCTCAGCTGCCGCGGGTTTGGTGCAGCCCTTTCGCATCTCGAGCATGACGAGCGCATTCGCGCGCGACGTCCCGTCAGCGACATCCTCCATCGCCTTTTCTGCTCCGCTGTTGCGCCAGGCGGCGGCGGGCGTGGGTGCAGGGGTTTCCTCTCGTCGACAACTGTCGTCTGTGCTTCAGTTGTCTGCGCTTCGACATCTCGTCTCTGCGTCCTGCGTCAGCAAGTGGCCATCGCCGTCTGCACTGAGCCCTTGTCGAACAGTTGCGCCATCGTGTGTGCTTCGCCGTCGTCGAAGAACTGCGCCTCGCCGAAGAACTGTGACCCGTCAAAGAGYTGCGCCATCGTGTGCGTTGTGCCCTCTTCTAGGTAAAGTGTTGTTCTGCCTGCCCACGTGTCGGGCGTCAGGCATGTTTGCCGGCCCATGGGAGCGGCCGCGTCRCGCCACCTGTTTCAAGTTGCGGGGACGGAGGGAAAAAATGTGTGGGGGACATTGGGCCACATGGTTTCTGTGTCCCCTTCTGATTCCCGCTCGTTCTTTCCTCGCGAGCGGCCCCATGATTCTTGCTTGCCATCATCATCATCATCATCACCTCCATCATCACCATCATTGTCGCCACCATCATCATCGTCATCATCATCATCATCATTATCATCATCACCATCATTGTCATCGTGATCATCATCATCTTCATCAACATTATCATCATCATCAACAACATCATCATTAACATCATCAACGTCATCAACACCGTCATCATCATCAACATCATCATCAACATCATCATCAACATCATCAACGTCATCAACAACATCATCATCATCATCGACATCGTCGCCGTCATCAAAATCACCACCATCGTCATCTTCATTGTCATCGTCATCATCAACATCGTCGTCATCGTCATCATCATCGTCATCATCATCATCGTCATCATCACCATCATCATCATCACCAACATCATCATCAACATCACCATCATCATCAACATCATCATCATCATCAGCGACATCGTCGTCCAGATCAACATCACCACCGTAATCGTCACCATCATCGTGATCATCACCGTCGTCATCATTATCATCATGTCGTGCCACGTGTCGCAAGTGGCTGGGACGGCGGGAACGGATGACGTAGACATCGGGGCACACGGTTTCCGTGTCCCGTTCTGCTTGTCTCTCATTCGTTCCACGCGACCGCCCGCACGATTCTTGTTTGGCTTGGCATTGAAGAAAAAGGGTCGTTGATCACAAGCTGAACATTGCAAACCACTCCCGCGCGGCCGAGGCAAACATGGAATCGCCTATTCCCAACAGAACACGAAACCCCTTCGAAACACTTCCCTCGCACGTTTGCAGTTCTCATCAGAGAGATTAGAGGTTGGTTATCACAAAGGAGACGCATTGGACTGCAAATCCACGACTGTTGGTTCGAATCCATCGTGGGGCCAACTGAACCAGCATGGACGGACAGTAGTCACGGCGGTGGTGGTGAGCGACAAGCGGGTGCTGCATGGGCTGCGTGCGACCGCTGTTGGTATTAAGCGTCGAGCGGTGGCCACGGTGGGAAGGATGTCCGCCGTCCACGTGGCGTGCAGTGAGAGGTATGGTATTCATAAACAGGAGGGGGTCATCGTTCCGTGTTCGTGTTCTCGAATCACTTAAGCCTCCCTCCCCGAAGAGACTATGGCGTCAATCCCGGGAGAGTTGTTGTCGTCTCCATCCCGCACACACAACGTGCATATGATCCACCATAGAGGCCATGATGGATGTTGAGCGCTCGCTCCTTGCGCTGGTTGTGAGGGATGCGATATCGCATTCAGTACGACAAATGCTAGGACTGTGCGCGTAACATTCGCGGGCTCCAGAACGAAGAATGCACACTTTGCATGCGCGCGATGGAGAACGCCTGCACCGCTCGCTGCAATGACGATGGAGTCTCTTCAGCGTGAGCGCCGCATGTTTCGTGACGACAACCTCGACACGAAAACATGGCCTCGTTCAATAACAAACAACCCGGCCGTCTCCGGGAAACGTCTCAGTCATCGAGGCAAGGTGGGTCGCCATTGTCACTGCAAGCGCGAAACCAACATCAGCCAAACAAAGAACGGCGCGTGGCGTATGGTTGCCTGGCGAGATGGGAAGTTCGGATCCCGGCGAACTACAGCAATCATGCGTAGTGCTCTCGCGGAAGCGGCAATTTGTTGCCGTCGCGCGGCCGCAGGGAGAGCACGCGCAGGTCGGAAAATAGCGCATGATTGTTGTAGTTTGTCGGGATCCGAAGTTCCCATTTCGGCAGCCTTTCACACGCGACTCCACGTTTTTTGTTTGGCGGTTGTTGGTTTCGCGTTCGTAGTCACAATGCCATCCCGGGTTGCCCTGATGACTACGTTTTGCGGGACATAGTTCCCAGCTTTCAGGCGTGGGGTCGATAGTTCATAACGTCATGCCAGTTGTCAGCGTGCGACGAAGTTCGGATCCCGGCGGACTTGCAATCTGAAGCATGCGAAGTCGCGAGCTGCTCCGATGATTATTGTTGTTTCGACCGCGTCGCTGAAATAAGACGCTTACGGTTTGCATAGATCTTTTCAGAGTCGTGGTTGCGAGACTGTTCTTTCGGTGGCGTTGCCGCAAAAAAACAGTCCTGTCAATGGGACCCCAGCAAAAACAAAGTGTTTAATGCTCCCGGTTGAACGCGGCAACTGATCTGAAGTTCGGATCCGGGCGGACTTCGTGGTTGGCACCTGTTCGTGGTCCCATGATCCTGGCTGTGGAACCTGCCATTGCCCGACTGCGAGCTCGCCTTGTCTGCAATACTAATTGGGGGTCCACCAGCCGTGGTCATTTTTTTTTTTGTGCTTGCAGTCATTGTCATCAAGAATGACAACATTTGTAACTGGATCGCCGCAAGTGCTCGCTTTGTGGATGAGGAGAATCGGGGTCCATGGGGTTCTATTGGGGGCCGCGATGCGCCAATTTCCGACATGGTGCATCTGCGACGACCATTTCTGTTGTGCGTGCTCTGTTGGAACAAACCCTTGTGAGCAGCAGCAGGGCCTCCCTGACCATGCGGCCAAGCCTAGCGTTCCTTCTGTGCAATTCCACACCGGTCATCCAAATATCCGTCGTCCCCCGCGCAAACCGGTTCCTAGCCAATCCAGCAAGCGCCAAGTTCGGATCCCGGTGGACTTTGAGGTCCCACGTAAATTTAACCGCCCTTTTCGACGGCCACGACTGTCGAGTGTGTTCTGATTATCAGAGGCCTCCGGACACGCAAAAGTGCTCGCATGAGGCCTGGAGCTTCAAGTGTGAGTTGATTGCGCGAGGACTGTGGGTGCGAAAAATTGCTCACCTTCTGAGATGCCGTTCGAGGGGTTTGTGGGGGTTGCCGACGGTGATAGCGGTCGTGTCCCTTGTCGGTGTGTCGTCGATCTTTGTTGCCCTCAAAGGGTTTTGACCGTCCCGGTGCGCGGATTCTTGTCGCAGACATGCTCGTGTTTCTGCGTGGTTTCTGGTTCGCGCTTTCGCACGTCGACGTTACCAGCGCGCGAATCGGGGGTCGCCTTGTTTGGAAGGGTTCGACTGGCCGAATCGGGGTTTGCAAGGGTTGCAGGGGGGGTCTTTCATCAATTTCTACATTTTTCTTGTCTGCGCAGTAGAGATGTCCGAGCTCGATGAACTCTTGCACTAGGGGTCAGTTTGGGGTCGCGCTGCGCCCAATTTTGTGGTGGTGCATCCACCGCTGCCCTTTGCTCTGCGCGTGCTATCATACAACGACAACTTCAGAGCAGCAGAGTTTTCCTTCTCTGCGGCCAAGCATAGCGTTGCTTGTATGCACCCGATGGCGCTCCGTTCCACTGACACCGGCCACGCAAAAACAGGTTCCTTGGTACTCCAGCACCGGCCAAATTCGGATCCCGGTGGACTTCGAGGCTCCGCGTGAATCTGACCGTTCTTTTCAACGGCTTGGACTTTTTCGTTCGTCTTCAATGCCGGCGGCCTGGTAGTGCGCAAAATTGCTTACCTTGTGAGTTGCCCTGAAAGGGGTTTATTGGGGTTGACGACGGTATCGCTGGTCGGGTTCATTTCCAGTGTGCCGTGGATCTTCGTTCATCGGCGCCCCAAAATGCGGTGCGCCCGAGCATCGCCTGCTTCTGTGCAAACGCCATCCACCCGTTCCAAATGCAGGCGAATCCACCAAGTTCGGATCCTGGCGGACTTTGAGGATCGACGCGAATCTATCCGTCCTTTGCGTGGCGCCTGGAGCTTCGAGTGTGAGTTGATTGCGAGAGGACTGTGGATGCGAGAAATTGCTCGCCCTCTGAAATGCCCTTCAAGGGGTTCATGGGGGTTGCCGAAAATAAGGGACACGGCCGTTGTAACCGTCGGCAACCCCCATTAACCCCTTCGAGGGCATTTATGAAGGCAAACAATTTTTTGCGCCCACGATCTTTGTTGCCCCCCAAGGTTTTTGACCGTCGCGGTGTGCGGAGTCTTGTCGCAGAATCGGGGGTCACCTTCTCGACTAGCCGAATCAATGTTTGGAAGGGTTGAAGGGGGGGATCTTTCATCCTTTTCTACATTTTTCTTGTCTGCGCAGTGGGGATGTCCGAGTTGGATAAGCTCTTGCGCTAGTACCTGTGAATGGAAAATTGCACGAGCTCGCTTAGACGATGGTGAGAATCGGTGTTTATAGGGGTCAGTTTGTGGTCGCGCTGCGCCGAATTGTGTGGTGGTGCATCCACCACTACCCTTCGTTCTGCKCGTGCTATCGTTCACCGACAACAGAGCCTTCCTTCTGTTCGCCCTAACATAGCGTTCCTTGTGTGCACCCACTAGCGCTACCCTCCACTGTCACAGGTCGCGCGAAAACAGGTTCCTTGCTACTCCAGCACCCGCCGAATTCGGATCCGGGCGAACTTAGAGGCTCCCCGTTAAATCTGACCGTTATTTTCAACAGCTTGGACTTCCCAGTCCGTCTTCAATGCCAGCGGCCTGGTAAAGCGGGAAATTGCTCGCCTTGTGAGTTGCCCTGAAAGGGGTTTATTGGGGTTGACGACCGTGTCGCTGGCCGGGTCCATTTCCGGTGTGCCGTGGACCTTCATTCATCGCCGCCCCGAAATGCGGTGCGCCCGAGCATCGCCTGCTTCTGTTTAAACGTCATCCACCCGTTCCAAATGCAGGTGAATCCACCAAGTTCGGATCCTGGCGGACTTTGAGGATCGACGGGAATCTATCCGTCCTTTGCGTGGCGCCTGGAGCTTCGACTGTGAGTTGATTGCGAGAGGAATGTGGGTGCGAGAAATTGCTCGCCCTCTGAAATGCCCTTCAAGGGGTTCATCGGGGTTGCCGAAAATGAGGGACACAGCCGTTGTCACCGTCGGCAACCCCCATTGACCCCTTCAAGGGCATTTATGAAGGCGAGTAATTTTTCGCACACACGATCTTTGTTGCCCCCCAAGGTTATTGACCGTCTCGTTGCGCGGAGTCTTGTCGCAGACATGCTTCTGTTCCTGCGTGTTGTCCGGTTCGCGCTGTCGCACGTCAATGTTCCAGGCGCGCGAATCGGGGGTCGCCTTCTCGACTGGGCGAGTCAATGTTTGGAAGGGTTGAAGGGGGGATCCTTCATCCTTTTCTATATTTTTTTTGTCTGCGCAGTGGAGATGTTCGAGTTCGATAAGCTCTTGCACTAGTACCTGTGAATGGGACACTGCACGAGCTCGCTTAGACGATGGTGAGAATTGGCGTTTATAGGGGTCAATTTGGGGTCGCGATGCGCCGAATTGTGTGGTAGTGCATCCACCACTACCCTTTGTTCTGCACGTGCTATCGTTCACCGACAACAGAGCCTTCCTTCTATTCGCCCTAACATAGCGTTCCTTGTGTGCACCCACTGGCGCTACCTTCCACTGTCACAGGCCGCGCGAAAACAGGTTCCTTGCTACTCCAGCACCCGCCGAATTCGGATCCCAGCGAACTTAGAGGCTCCCCGTAAATCTGACCGTTATTTTCAACAGCTTGGACTTCCCAGTCAGTCTTCAATGCCGGCGGCCTGGTAGTGCGAAAAAGTGCTCGCCTTGTGAGTTGCCCTGAAAGAGGTTTATTGGGGTTGACGACGGTGTCACTGGCCGGGTCCATTTCCGGTGTGTCGTGGATCTTCGTTCATCGCCGCCCCGAAATGCGGTGCGGTCGAGCAACGCCCGCTTCTGTGCAAACGCCATCCACCCATTCCAATACCTGCAGCCGCGCGAAAACCTGTTACTCGCTGCAGGCAAATCCGCCAAGTTCGGATCCTGGCGGACTTTGAGGATCGGCATAAATCTATCCGTCCTTCGCATGGCGCCTGGAGCTTCGAGTGTGAGTTGATTGCGAGAGGACTGCGGGTGTGAGAAATCGCCCGCCCTCTGAAATGCCCTTGAAGGGGTTCATGGGGGTTGCCGAAAATAAGGGACACAACCATTGTCACCGTCGGCAACCCCCATAAACCCCTTCAAGGGCATTTCAGAAGGCGAGCAATTTTTCGCACCCACGATCTTTTTTGCCCCCCAAGGGTTTTGACCGTCGCGGTGTGCGGAGTCTTGACGCAGACATGCTTGTGTTTCTGTGTGCTCTCCGGTTCGCGCTGTCGCACGTCGACGTTCCTGGCGCGTGAATTGGGGGTCGCCTTCTAGACTGCCCGGATCAATGTTTGGAAGGGTTGAAGGGGGGATCTTTCATCCTTTTCTACATTTTTCTTGTCTGCGCAGTGGAGATGTCCGTGTTCGATAGCTATTGCACTAGTGCCGGCGAATTGAACACGGCACGACCTCGCTTAGACGATGGTGATAATCGGTGTTTATAGGGGTCAGTTTGGGGTCGCGCTGCGTCGAATTGTGTGGTGGTGCATCCACCACAACCCTTTGTTCTATCGTTCACCGACAACAGAGAATTCCTTCTGTTAGCGTTATTTGTGTGCACTTACTGGCGCTACCTTCCACTGACACAAGCCGCGTGAAAACAGGTTCCTTGCTACTCCTGCACCCGCCAAATTCGGATCCCGACGAACTTTGTGCCCTCAACGCGTAAATTTGACCGTGCTTACAGTTTGCTCCCGGCACGCAATGGAAACTGCACAAGAGAGAATAATCCATTGCGCTGACGGGAATCGCATGCGCTGCACCGACGGTTGCGTAATGGCGCCAAAGAAGGCTCGGCGAACGGCCGCATGAACCGGGCTATGGAAACTGAACAAGCCGTCGACTTGCATTGCCAGCTACAAAACCTGGAGTTGGCCCCGATGACCTCTTCGGACAGTTCGCCGTTCCAACAGTCAGCTGCGGATTTCCCTTGAAAATGGAATCTCGCTTTTCGTGAGAGCTTTGGAGGTTGCATCCAACTGCCTACAGAATTGGCAACAACGTCCGCGGGCGAAGAACCGTTTACCTCCCGGATAGAGTTCCATATTCCTGGCGAGGTGCACCCCACAGCTTCGGCGCATAGAAGTTGCGTGCCAATGGGTGTTTCTTACGCATCATATGATGACGAGAGTGAGTGGTTGGTGGCCACTGATTACTCGTCTGGACAACAGTCCTATTCCAGTGGACCTTTGCTTTGCGCTATCTCCAGTACTACGAAGTTGGTTGCCACCGACTATTCTTCGGAAGAGCTTTCCACAGCACGGGCGAGTCCAACGCCTATGCGAAGTGATGATGCGATTCCAAGTCAGAGCCAGTCTGGGTCGGAATCGTCTGGCAGGGGTGTTGCAGAGAGAAGGGCGATACTAGAGATTTTGCCCGCACCTCTGCCAGGCGAAAGACGAAGGTATAGCATGGCTAATAGGAACGCTAGGAGGAAAGAACAGTATAAAAGAGTGAGAAATATGCCGTCCGAAAAAAGACTGCTCATGGTGCGCGGCATGGCATGTTGCAAGGCTCGATGTTGTTACGACGTGTCGCCTGAGGAAGTGCGAAAGGTTAGACAAGGACTGTACAGTAAGAGTCCGGGAGAGCGAGTTGAGTGGTGGATGAAAAGTATTAAGGATTTCATAGTAAATGAGGGTGGACAGAAACGTGTCCGCCCTGTGGAGTTGGAACGTTCAATGTGCATCAGGGCGTACTGCAATCTACTCGGTGTCTCGCGTAATACATTTTACAGCTACAAAAAGCATTTCGACAATGGCTACGTGCGTTCCGAGCATGGCCTGACGGGAAAATATAGGCCAACCAATAAAACGGTCGCCATGCTTGCCAGCATGAGAACGTTCATCGAGTGTCATGCGGATAGCATACCGAATGAGGTGGCTAACCAAGGTGGGGTTTCCAGACCGAAGCTTCGACTCCCGGCTGCTTTCACGAAGAGATCAATTTATGAGTCCATCAAATCCGACTTTCTGGCCGCTGGCCTCGATGTCGTGTCTGAGTCCAACTTTTATAAGTTGTGGCGGAAACACTTTTTCCACGTTTTCCTCGCGCAATCTAACACGTTCACGAAGTGCGTCGTCTGTCATGAACTGAAGGAACGTATACAATATGCTGCTCTTCCTCGAGATCGAGAACGTGCTTGAGACAATATGAAAGCACACCAAAGGAGGCAAGTTGAACACACATTGGACTACAGTCGAGCGAAAACTGATTCCATGGTTCGTCCGAACGAACGTTTGTGTCTCATCATTGACGGCATGGATCAGAAGAAAACAACTATCCCCTATATTGGTCAAGCGAACAACTCGAAAGCACTTAGGCACGAGATGATGATGAAGACTAATCTGACAGGCGTCATTGCACACGGCAGAGACCCTAGTATATATGTGTACACGTGGTTTCCGTATTTCAAACACGATTTCAACACGGTTGCTACTTGTGTTATGAGAACCCTTGTCGAAATTCAAGGGAGCGGGACGCCACTGCCACGGTTTTTGCGCATTCAAACAGATAATTGTTGGCGGGAAAACAAGAACAAGTACATATGTGCCCTGGCTGCACTGTTGGTTAAGTTCAAAGTTTTTGAAAAGGTAGAAATAGGTTTCAAGCTGGTGGGACACACCCATACAGACGTTGACGCTACTTTCAGCGTTTTCTCAAAGAAATTGAAAAACACAAACGCTTATACTATGGACGAGTTCTTCGAGCTCATAGAGCAATCCCACAAAAAGCCTCCCAAATGTATTTTCCTCGATACAATGGAAGATTGGATTAGTATAGTGGACCCGTGCGTTGCGTCAGACATTACCGGTATTTCAAAACCGCAATTGCTTAAATTTTTGATGGTTGGAGATAGTCCGGGCATGTTGTACAAGGAGTTTTGCGATGATGACGAATGGTTGCCGGAGGAAGGTCCGATTTTTTGGTTCAATCAAAACCCCGATGAAAGCTATGCTGATCCTTCATGGCCGTTTGACCCGCCTCATGTGCAACCCCTTCCTCGAAATGATTATTTGAATGGCAAAAATGGTGTTGTTCGATCCCGCGAGTTGTTGGAGAGTAGGCGGTCGACGTGGTGCACTTACAATGACCATGAGGTGAGTAGGAGAGAAAGAGCTTTGTGTTATTGGGAGGAGGTTATCAAACATGGCGATGAGATCATCGCCAACGGGTTGTCCTCACAACCCCAGGGAAGTTTTTGACCACGACCACGACTGCTAGAAATTGATCAACAACCTTCTCCTCACAGTGTCAACATCGACGATGACAAGGAACCGCTGTTTGTTGGACAAAGAAAAAATCGCCCGAAGACTAGTTTCGACCCCCTCGTGCATGTTGACGTGGGCACTTTTCTTATCCTTCGCCCCTCCGACGATAATCTGTCCAGCGGTGTGCCAATCTGGGTGGGCAAAGCTCTGTCTCGGGTGGTTGTTGATTGTAATTCGCAAAATTATAATCAAGTGCTAGTGGAATATTGGGTGCCGATTGGGAGAGCAAAGTCGCTCGAACAACTGTATGAGAACGCAGGGGAAAAACGATGGAAAATGACTGACTAGACACAATGGCAGGATGCTGACTCGATCGCTTTTGGTTAGGAGAGACCGGTCCGTGGTACAAGACCATTCACAACTGGACTTGTCATTCCTTCCAGTGTTCGACTGAATGCTGAAGCTGCACTTCTCGATCTGGTTCATCTGGTGAAGGTCCATCTAGTGAAGGGAGTGTAGATGGAGGGGACAAGAGTGATTAGTGCACGTCTGCCCGATAGAGTGGGGGAGTGAAATTTTTGTAAAATAACTGTTTGAACGGACGAGAATTCAGAATGGAGCATATTATTTTTCCGATGATTTTGCGTAGCGAATTTTGTCCACGGTCTATGGTTTAATATTTTTAGATGGTTGGTGACGGTTCAGCAATTTCCGAAGTTAAGTTCATCATGAAGGCGATTTTTGTACTATTTCGATATTTCATTTTCATTTATGTTTGCATTTCATATCTTGTGTAGGGAGTGCGATAGGAGTCATGGACCATCGGCATGATTGTGCATGCCCCATTCACCCTTGTGCATGCGGATTCCGTGGTTCGGGAGGCGATGCCGAAATTGTCGAGCCGATGACAACAGAGTTCAAAAATGACTCGTGGATGACCGTCGCTCCCTTCTTTGACAAGCCTATTGATGCGTGGTCCGAGGAAGAATGGGATAGAGTCATCTTGGCAAGGAAATGCCCATGGCATAAAGAGTACAAATTTGCTTCCGCGATGGAGTGGGGAAGTCTGATCAAAGTACCTCATTATGCCATTGGTGTCAGGCAACTTCCGTCCCTACGTGCCACGCTCAGGCAGCAAGAAAATAACCGGTTTTACCTTCGCCTGGACAACGTCACGAGGTCACCTCGGGTGTGGTCTGTAGACTTGAAACAAGAGTTGTTGGACTGTGCATCCTACAATCCGTTCTTAGAAGTATATCCGTTGCGCGGTGCCAGAATACAGCCAAAAAATGTGTCATATTGTTGCATACGATTGTTTGTGGCCGGTTCCGACTTCTGCAGAGTGTTGTGCGTGGCATGTTCAAACCGAAAGCGGACTTTGGTAGACGCTGTAGTGCTGGTTTCTTGCAACAACCTTAGAATCTATGGTCCCAACATGGGGAATTTGCGCCTTCTGTATGAGAACGGACAATCCGATTTGGAGATTGTCAGTCGAATTGATGAGGTTCATAAGTGGCATGAGGTAGAGCAAGTGACATGTTGTGCGCGTGACGCGATCGGCAAGTCCTTGGCAGGTGCCTGCAGGTTTGTAAGGATGAAGTACATTTCGGTGTTCTCGAGGGTAGCGACGAAGGGACAACCACAAACCCTTGTTTTCGGGTCGTCCATGAATGCCTTATACGGGTTTGGTTCTAAAGGGACGCGGGGACATCGGTACGAACTTTAAATTTTGTAAATGATAGCGTTATAGAAAGTTTACATTGTTGCGGCTCGTAGCTTTTAATTATAGACGTAGTTCAATGCACAGTTGGTTTGTAGCGTTTAATGTAGACGTACTTCAATCTTGCATTTGCGATTTCTTGCACGTGTCGGTACAATTTTGAATTTTTAATTACAGATACAATTTTCGACTTTGAATTTTTCATGGGTATAACATTTCTTGAAGTGAGACGGAATCCGTGGTACTCACGTGCATTTCAGTTTCATATGACAATGCCATATCGGTTTATGATTTTTGTCAAAGTGCGCCGGAATCCATACATAACCCATCTTGTTTACCGTGTGATTGCATTGACTTATTGATGGATTTCTAGTTTCGCCTTCACACAATGTCATGTGTAGTACGTCTGAATCAATGATCAGTGATAGTTCATCTGTTGTTCAGTGAGGTTATTCACAACCCTGTCTAGTGTCTCATTACGTCTGTTGTTCAAGTGCATTTCAATTTATGACAATGACATGTCAGTTTCGTTTTTAAAGTCACATAAATTGTCGAAGTGTGATAGAGTCCAAAATTATCGAAGTGTCACAGTGTTGGAATCCATCCTTAAATCACACCGAACAGACTGAGTGTCACGTCTTTTAATAAGTAATACTATGTACTAGTACACAAATTATTGAAGTGCGATGGAACCC
>BFEA01000905.1:313361-334380 GCA_003427395.1 Chara braunii | reverse complement strand
CACACACACACACACACACACACACACACACACACACACACTCTGGTGAATATAGTCAAGAAAATGATGTACTAATTGATCTATTGTTTTTTATATTGCTAACTGTCTCATTGTTGGGCAACCCCCCTCTCAAGTATGCTGCATTGTTTGCATAAAGGTCAGGTTTCTATGATGTTGGATCTACTAATGYAGGCATTGCTTGCATAAAGGTAACATTTCTATTGTGCCTCATGTTGCTAACTATGAAGGCAACACTGTTTCCTTGCTGGATTGATTCATCTCAAGCATGCTTCATCTTCTACAATAGAGGTAAAGTTGCAACGATTTTGGATCTACTCATCTGGGTGGAACACGGGATGTTGTGGTGAACATTCACCCAAAAAAAAAAAAAAAAGACACTATGGTTTCTAATACTTATCTTTATACAAGGGATGACACTCTGCACCATCAGGTGGTCGGTATCCTTATGGGCACTAACGCCCGACCAAAAATTGCCAACCTTACACTTTATTGGGACGAAGCACCGTTCATCGATGATCTTCGTCAGCGAGATCCGCATGTTGCGCAAGCATATGCATTCACATATCGCTTCATTGGTGACATTCTATCTTGGAAGACATTACTGTCGTCTCCTGCTCGGTATGGTCTTGAGTGGAAAGACACAACTGAGAAAGATGAGTCATGTATTTTCCTTGGGGCAATAATCCTGGTTCAACCTGATGACTCACTTCGCATTGGTGTATTTGATAAGGTCGAGGCTTGGACATTCTCTGTCATACTTTATTCCAGTCCTTTCTCCAACTCTTCGACTCATCAGCCTGCAGGTGTGCTCACGGAACAACTAACGAGATTTGAATATATATGTAACAATACCCCCGACTTCAAAGCGGCAGTGACTTCCCTGACATGACGTATGCTTGTTAGGGACCATCCTCCCAGTGTCCTGGCTAGAGGCTGGACTGCATATGTGTGTGGCCGACAGCGCCGGCTACCAACTCATGTCACACGACTTTCGAACTGGTTTCGCCGCATGGTTCGCTGGGCAATTGCTCACCCACTCCCGAAAGCTGATTCTGTGCGCAGGTCCTCCACCCAACCGCATGCAAGAGACCACCACTCTTAGGTGCAGAACATGACAGTGTGATGGTGACACACCCACAAACAGTCCTCCCCCCCCCCAACACTTACACACAATCAATGTGGTCTGGCACATTGAAAGGGGAGCTGCAATAACAAATAAAATGGGTACTTCAAAGAGAACTGAAGTAAATACACCAAAGAAAGGCAAATAATTGATCTATTTTGCTACATGTTGCTTGCTATAGAAGTACAACTGTTTCATTGTTGGATTGACTCATCTCTAGGATGCTTCATTATCTGCAATAGAGGTAAAGTTGCTTTGATTTTGGATCTATTCATCTGGGTGGATTAGGGGCTATTGAGGTGAAAATTCAAAACACATGCTCACAAACACAACCATACACTCCCACACATACACACACATACAGACACACACACACACACACACACACACAAACACACACACACATGAGTCCAATTTTTTTTTCTTCTTTTGTAGGTGTAGTTTTCTTTCAATGGAATGATGACCTTCATAACCCTTCAATGCCACGTGGTGCTACTTCTAGTACCAATTACTACTACTGCTACTATTGCAAGTGTTGATACTGCTACTACATGTAGTAGTAGTACTGTAACTACTTCTAAAACTGCTACTAGTATTAGTACAATTACTACAACCAGTTCCCTTTTTACTACTACTGTTACTACTTCTGGTACTGCTAGGAGTATTGTTGTTGCTACGACTACTACTTTTGCTACTGCTACTATTACTACTTCTACTACTACTTCTACTACTACTACTACTAGTACTTACACTATGTAATGGTCTGCTTGTGTGTGTTTATGTTTGTGTGTGTGTGTGGAAGTCACCACCCAAGGAGGCAGCTGCCCGGTATAACTTCAAGAGGAGCGACTCATTATGCGGTGTGTAAGTTTGAGTTAACGCTGCTGCTGGAGCGAGTGCTTGGTGTGCCCAGCGCTGGTGAGGAAGACAGCGGCCTAACCCCTCCACTCAGCTATGGTTTATCGGACCAGGGGAAGTCTCCGGGGTTGTAAGAGGAGGCGGCGAGTGATGGGGGCACTTACCTGGTTATGATGGACGACATCTTCATCTTCTTTGTGGATGCTGCACCTAGGAGGCCTCGTACGGGGTGTACATCCAGGAAGACTTTGGGGCAGAGATAGGCATGGCGGCCTGAGTGGGGGAGCATATCAGCTTCGCGTTGTCTTTTGAACGTCGGAGTTGGGCTCCTCGCGATCTCTCATTTTGCTGTATTTCTCCTTTGCTTCGTGCTATGTCTCCGTACTCTCTGAGGTTGTGGTTTCTGGATGTAGAGCCACCTGAAACCTGCTAGTCTACAGTACCTCCACCCAAGTCCCATGATGCGGAAGTCAACCATGGCGTAAAACTCTTCCCATAGTTTGGGAGGATATGGTCGAGAAAAGACCCCCCGTCTGAGATGCTTAAACTCGTATGGCTCAGTCACCGCCTCGTAGTCAATCACTGCAGGTAAGACATACCTCCTAGCCAGATCAACCAAGTCTCCCCAGCAACAACCATCAATGAGAGTGCAAGGTATTGAAGGCTTGGGATAGTCATAGTAGAGCTTCGGTCCAAAACTGCGGATCAGCTTGGTACTACTCTCATTAAGTTCCCTCCCTCTCACTTCAAGGTACCCGGCTGCTGTAATCCAGACTGAATCGAAGTGCTCGTGGGTTTCCTTGCCCCTTTTTACATAGGACCTCGGATCATGGATAGTGCCACCAGCGAAGCCGGTAAGGACAACAAAGACTTACAAACCCCCTCGGCTGAAGCCGACAGTGCTGACGTACTGGTACTTGAAGGCATCGTTGGAGACTATCCTGTTGAGACTGGCCAGAACAGCCTCCTGGACTGAAAAAAACTGAATTGTACTCCTGTGTTGAGCCAGATGCTGGACTGAAAATAACTGAATTGTACTCATGTGTTGAGCCAGATGCTGAAACTAAATCAGTATACCTAGAGGAAGGTACAATTTGACTGAGGTTGATCCTTCGAGCATATAGGAATAACCGGGGGTTGGTTGAATGTTTGACTGCACGCTGATCGAACGCCAAATAAAACTGCTTGAATATTGACTGAACGTTGAAATAAATGTTGGAACCAATTAAACACTGGTCTGATGCCGATATATCAAGTCGCCAAATGCTGATCACCTGACATCGGAACGCTGAGAAAACTATAGGTACTTGCTGACTGGAAACAACTGAACTGCACTTCATAAGAATAATACTTTCACTGTCGGCTCTCTGATTGTTTATCTGGCTTGTAGCTGATTGCTTCACTGACCAGGTTCCAATGATGCTCTGTGCACTTAACTACTGCTAGTCTCTTTGACAATGTTGTGTGTTTCTCTTTTCACGTCTGCCTTCCAAAGGATGAAGTGTAGCCTGGCTTCGTACCTTCACACCGGTTTAGTCTTCAGTACTATATCATGCAAGCTGTCCACGAGATGTTATTTCCTTCTCCTTCCCCTCTCTGTCTTCGAGCTCTTCATAACTGATCTCATGAATTAGAAGACCACTGGTCATTGACAATCTTTCGAGCTTGATCAACAACCTCTATGGACTAGTAAGTGTCATGCACCTCCCCCTTTGTACCATAGAAGTACAAGACATACTCTATAAACCGGTGGTAGCCTCGCGCCCTTTCAACTGCAATCTCTCTCAGCATATTTTTGTAAACTTTAGTCTCTTTAAGCATTAGATTTTTTTTTTCTTCTGCCAAGTCCCTATAGAGGGCACAAAATATCACCAGAGTGTGTTTATTATACATGACTTTGACCTGCGACCTTCTTATACTACGGAAGTTGTTGGGGCTTGGTTGCTCATTGTCTTGCGATGACTTCCTATAAAGCCATCAGACACAGCTTACTATAGAGGCACCAGCGTACTGTCTGCAGTTGAATTTTTACTGGTAAACGTCCAAACTATATAAGATTTACTTATGGGTGGAGCGGGAGAGTTCTCATGCAACTTTGTCAAGAGCGTCTTCTGTGTACACATAGCATTGAGCATGACTAACAAAGAGAGGTTTTGGACTACTCCAAGTGATGACCTCAACTAGGGCAGCGCTTGGACTGCAACTGGAGTTTAGTGCCTTTAGAACTGTCGGGGGTACCACCCCACCAATCGGGTAATGTATAGAACACAGTCAGAGCCACTTTTCCCGTTCGGTTAGTATGCATAGTGTCAACAACGACATTTACAACACGAGTATTACATGAGCTACCAAAGGACAAAAATTCAACCTGTGATCTCAACCGCTGACCCATTCAGAATTGCCCACACAGCTGTGATCTAAAATAGTTACTTAGCTTTTTCCCATTCCTACTCCGTTTACTGCATGGGGAAAGTCGCCCCGCATGATCAGAATTAAAGAGGCTCTGCTTTCAACTGAGTACTAAGAGCAGGAGAATGTCCGTTCCCTAGTTAGCTTCTCAGTCACCCAGGAAACAGAGACAGAAGAGGAGCAGGCTGTTACAACGTTTTAGTTGAAATAGTTCATGACCTTTATTTTTAGGCTAAGTTTGGGGTTGCTGGAAATGGGTCCTGCTTGTAGCGCGTGCACGTATGAGCGAATGACTAAAGCAGTCCACACACTCTCGGAGCAACTGAGAATGACCCTTGCTCAGAGAATGGTCAAGACTTGATATCTTCATACTAGGCTGCACGAGTGAGGACTCGGCGTGACAACTCAGTTCATACAATACGGAATGTCACAGCACACATTTCTCACTCATATCTCCTTCGTTGACACTCGTTCTCTTCTAGTATGATGGTCTAATTAAACTGCGACTCCGTATAACTTCTCAGCCTTTCCGGGCGCTAGTAAATAAGTTATTTTCCGTAGTACAAGCAACCTCTTACCCATTAACTATAGCAAAGGGGGATCGCGGGTCTGGAGATCTCCCTGGTTTCCACTACTTCCCCTTTTGTTGTAGTTGTCAGGGTAAAGAGAGACTATTCAGCACAGGCGCTTCTGGAAAAACCGTTGAAAGATCTTGACAATAGAGGCCTAATTGTTGAGCGTAATTAGGATCAAATTACATTCAGGCATTTTCAATCAGCTCTTCTTCGAAACTTCGGGAAAACATTTGTTCCATACTTACATCTGATAGAGAACTTCATATTTATTATGGGATAAAGAACGTTGGTCATCCTCAATAACTAGTCCCTATTACCTCGAGAGTGGTCTGTCACTTCTTGGAAAGTCACTTACTAGCGACCCTATCACCGTTACCTTCTGATAACAGTGATCAAATTAATCTCAATCAGTGTCCATCCGGCCAGAGTTTAATCTCATCAGTAAAGACTTAAGGATAAGCACCTGCCCAAAGATTGAGTCCTGCTGCTGCGGGTCTTCTGCTAGTGATCCCTCGTCACTCTTTCGTGTTTCATGCTCAATGATCAGCTTCCCGACACTGGGCGATAAGGGACCAAGGGACTAAGAGTCACGTGCAGGTCGTTTAGATCTGCTTGGCCACAACGTCAACAAACCCACGCGAGAGAGAGGAAATGCCTTCACGAGACCCTGATACTCAGCTATACACATTCAAGAAACCTGTTTCCACTCTCGTTCATCGTCCTATGACAGTTCACCAAGCAGCAATCGACGCGGCTGTCGATAATCACTGTCCAACGTAGGCAAAAAGGAAATCAGTGAAAGACGCTTAATGATAAAGATGAAGCATTCTCCTATTCGAGGCAATGCGTACTTTCGATGACATCAACAGGGGTCTACACACGCATGTGCCTCGCCGAATGGGCTGGATAGCTTGGCCAAATTTACAGCAGTTGCGCCCACCATTTAAACCCAGTGCAGCCACCCGTTCGTTCCCTCCTCGCGAGTACACATAGACTTTCTTGTCTTTCGACCAACAGACGCCCTACTTGCGCACATTCGATGAACAATGAGGAAGGAGGACTACGGTCGTCGTTAAACGCGTTCGAATCTTTCCTGCTCAAAAACTTGACTTCACCTAAATGGCATGCCCATTACAAGCATGTGTGTGCGACTCCTGGACCTCTACATAAAAGAAAGGAGAAGAAAAGATGCGGGCGCATCAGAGGCAGGCAACGAAAGTGAGTTCATGCGTGAAACGCAAGGAACGCAACGTCATAAACCCAGTCTTTGTTTTGCTCTCAAAGTCAGTACTCTCTTCACTAAACATGGCAGCTCCAAACTCAACGCAATGGTTGGACAAAGTCAGCATCAACCAAGGGGTCTCACACACATGGTATTTATTTGTGTTGTCCGTGCCTTGCTTTATACCTCCCTAAGCCTAACTATTCTATCAAACACGGGGAGTGGCAGAGTGCACTAAAGTTGGCGAACAGACAGTGCGCGAACAGTTAGACATTTATAGTGCTTTCTCACACAATGCCCCACTCCCTTTTCCAGTCACACTCACCTACGGCTTGTTCGTGCCCCATTTTTTTCTCTCAATACACTATGGATGTCAGGTTATGGATGCCAAGTAGGCTCAATACCCCAGTCTTTGTGGTCTGGTCTCAAGGCCCTCTTTGCGGTGACAACAGTGGTCGTTCACAGTTGCCTCAAGAAGCGGTCTCCGAGCAAGTGTTGAAGGCGCGCCAATTACTTGCCCCCTTCCATCTCACTCAGAGCACATGAGTCTCACAGACCAGATTAGTGACGTCAACATCAGGGGTTGCACGAATAACTCCTTTGCACGAATAACTCCCCTCTCATCAATCTGACCTCCTCTTCTCTTCTTGCAAGCATCACTTGCACCACGTGCGCTCACTCACGACCGTCTTCACGCCAGAGATGAAGGATGGTCCTACCATCCCAGAGCTGCAGCTCGGGGCCCCGCGAGGGCGGAGATCTCACTGCTCCCACCGGACGAAGTTCACGTCAACCACAACAAAGCAGAAGAATTGACCTTCTTCTTGTCCCCTGTAACCTCTTACTCCCCTCTCTTCTGGAGTCGTCGCGAGTCGGCCTCAGGGCCACTCTCTACCGGTTCAGCTGGCGGGTGATCCCGCCTCCACCGGTCTAGTCCGTGCCAGGACTGAGGCACGGCCTCTAGGTCGCTCGCGTCGCTCTCCGCCTCTGTGTTGCGGTCGAGATGCTGTTGCTCCTGTTCCACCATGTCGGTGGAGGTCTCTTCCTCCAAGTACGAGACGGTCACCCTGATTTCATTGGTGACTCCTTCCCGCCTGCACCTTCTCTCAGCACGATCCTTTGCCTCGGTAATCGCCATCTACAAGCCTTGATCTGCTCTCATTTCTTCTTTTTTCCCCCCTTGAACATTTACCTTTACCCTTGCCCCCCGTATGTTTTGACTGTAGTCCAAGATGGCGGTCACAGTAGGCCCGTCCCAAGACATCCTCTCCCATCTCCAGAGTGACTGGTTGCATCTCGGCCTATAGCCGTATAGTAAGTTGCTACGCACCATGACCGCCCCCTTTTCTGTTAGTTGGCACCCTGATACCAATCCGCGGAAGCCTAAGATAGTACTTGGCGAAGGCTCACACAAGCAGGGCTCCCTCGTGCTCACAGTGCCCGCAGAGCGCTACAGAAGCGGCTAACAGCGAGCAGAAGGTGCAGCTGGTACTTGGCTGAAAAAGTGATCGCCCTTGACTCCCTTTTCTTTTCTGTTTTGCTTTAAAGGATAGCCGCTCACTTCTTTTCTCTCACCCCGTGCTCTAAACGAGAGTTTGAGTTAGACTTTCTCATAATTCTTTCACATTAGAATTTTCTAAAGTTTCAATTTAACAGAGCGGTTTAAATTCAGAGGTCCAAAGGACACGCGAGGCCAGAACCCAACGGTCGTCACATGGCTATAGTCGATCCTAGACCCTCGGAATAGGACTGTTGGCCGAGAGCGGTGGTCCCATAACGGGATCCCGATAGCCGCTCTTCCCTCTCCAAAACCAACATCCGGTCTACCACCTTCGGGTGCCCGTGTCCGATGGTAAGGAGGGGGTTTATGACCTTCCACGGGGGTGATAAGCCTCCTACGGATGCGGCCGCGGGTCGCCCCTCTTCTGGGGTCCTACTGCGCGGAGCTCAGTCAGACAGATCTGGCACAGGCAGACAAGCGAAGAGTCGGGCCAGTCTGAACCATCAGACGACGTCCGAGGTTCAAAGTTGAACCGTTGGCACCTTGAAATGACAGGCCGAAATGAAAACCGAGTCTGACGAATCGTGCGAAAAGGAAAATTAAATAATAATAATAATAATAATAATATCGAGAGGGAAAGGGAATTATGACATCATAATTACACCGAACTAAAGCAGGAACTCGGACCATCGCATAAATTCGGTGCTAATTTCTTTTCTTTTCCCATATTCCATTTTCCTTTGCTTCTTTTTTCTTGGTTCTCTTCATTTTGACAACAATATCTGTCCCGCGCACCTAACCCATAACCTGGCAGAGGGGCACTCAGCGCGCAGTAGGAAAGACCGAGTCGGTCCCTCTACCCTCGCGTCCCTGGGCGAACCTGGCGGCTACCACAGCCAAAGGTCGGTAGTGCTCTGCTGTACAGCAGGGCGCCGAGCATGGGCGGACCAATGAAAAGTCCAGTGGCGCACCCTTTTGCTAGTGAGGGCACCAACTGGACCTGTCCATAGTAGGGTACCATTCAGGTATACCAGGAGCGTCGAGTAGACTCGGGAACAACCCGATGAACCGCGGGCGTTTGAACGAGGAGTGGGTACTGAGTAGGAGTCTGGCACACAGAGGAGGGCCGGGACACTGCGCCCTCCGACATAATACCAAACCCCCACCCAGCATCCCCGCTGGGTCGAAACGTGTTGGCAGCCGGTATAAGATAGCCTGTACCGGCGGTACATTTATTCTTTTTTCATTGCGACTCGTAGTGAAGTTTGTGTTGCAGCTTTGCACTAACTGATCTCCCATGTTTTCACAGCGCTTCGCGTTTTCTTTCTTGTTGCCCGCAGCAATCCTACGCGATCTGTGCAAGTATTTTTTTTTATCCTCCCTTCTTTTGCAGTTCGTCATTTTCGTTTTCTAACCTATCTCACCGCAGTACTCTTTCACTTCTCCTTAGTAGCTAACTCTCTTTTACAATAGCAATAATCTTCTTAGTCTCGATCCTTAAGATAACAACTTTGCATTTTTCTTATTTTCTTCTCAGCCACCATCTCGTTCCCACCATGCCTTAAGCACGTAGGGGACAGGGAAGAGGGAGAGGTGGTAGAGGAGGGAAGGCACGCGAAGAGCCGCTCGCTCGCGCACGGCATGAATACAGTTCAAAGGAAGAGAAGGATGAGCCAAGAGGCTATGACGCACACTCAAGGCCTTATCCTTGCCACTCGTTTGCAGTGTGGTACGAAAGAACTCCATCCCCGAACAGGATGGAGTACTTTCAAAAGAAGTTCGAGGCGCGCTACGGTGCGCCCAACACTTCTTCCACTCCATATACTCTCAGGGGCCCCACCTCTTTTACAATAAGCAGAGCCCTCGTGCCTGTTCCCCCATTCTCCGTCCCTTGTACAACCTCCTCTTCTTCTCATACTAAGAGTTGCACCCTCATTTGCATCTTCTTTCTTCTTTCTTTGCTTCAAATCGAGTTCATGGTCATTTTCTATATCTTGTACAAACATGATTTTCTCTCAAAATTTTGAATCTGTTTCTTTTCATCGGCTCATGTTACATTTCATAACGTCCTTGGCTTGAGAGTTTGAAAACCTTAAGGCCAGGGATGCGGGTTCCTCACAAACCAGGCCGCTTGTCGGCCATTAAATAAATTTAAGAAGGATTATGTTTCACTTTCTCACCTTCTGTTGGCCTTGACCTTTTGTCGTTCTGAAATCCGTTTCCTTACAGCAGAAGAGTTACCTCACCCTTCATCTTGACAGCAGAGTCGAGGATACTGTCAATCTGATCTCAATACTTGTGAAGCTCATTTTGCCTGTCATGCTGGGGATAGGGCATACGAAACCCTTTTCCTTTTTGGTCTGAGTAAAACATCTCCTCAGCTTCTCAAGACCCTGAAGGGGATACCAATCCCCGTTCTCTTTCCCTTATCTAAGTGAGGTGTCTCCCCAACTTCTCAGATAAAAGTGAGGGGATACCAAACCCTTTTTCTTTACTCTGTTCTGGGAACCTCATGTGAACCTGTACACACCTGCATAACAACAAGTTTCACAGACAACTGACATAGCCCCAAGAAAGCAAGCTCCCCGACAATTAACAGCCATTCAACAAGTAACAATACAAAACCCAAAATAAAATAATAAAATAATAAAACAGCAAAATGATAAAATAATAAATTAACCTAGGCTACCATCCGGGCGGCCCGGGTCCCGGGTGGCCAGCCCATGCAAGGACCAAGGAAGGTCCAAGCAAAAAAAAACTCTAAAAAATCCGAGAACAAACTATGTTATGCAGAAAACTAAACTGAACAACTTTTGCCTCAGGGTCACATCAAAATTCTTCACCAAATTTAAAATAAAAAATAAAATTTAAAAATACTTTTTTTATTTTCATTGTTTTTCTAGGTTGTTGGATCGGATGTCCGGAACCTCCCTGACCGTCCGGGATGTCCGACCGGACGTCTGGTGGGACGTCCGACCGGACAGGGGTTGTTCGACCTAGCGCAAAAAAAAAAAAAAAAAAAAACAAATTCTCAGAAAAATCTGAAAATAATATATGTTATGTAACATAACAATACAAGCAACTTTTGCCTTGAAGTCACGTTCAAATTCGCAGTCAATCATGAGTTAAAAATTGAAAACCGCAACAAAAATATATATTTTTTTTACGAATTTTTTCTTTTTCTTTTTCGCGGACGACGGGGGTACTGGACGTATGGGGGAGACGTCCGGGGCAGACGACCGGCCCCCGGATTATTGGTTACCTAATTATTTTTATTTGTTTTGGCCTGGCCGGGCAAGTGACCCCGGGCCACTCTGGTAGCCTAGAGTTATTGATTGCCTTGATTTTGACCCAACACTGGCCAGGAATAATAGACCTCCCGTCAGTCTGACATACCTCATTCGGCCTGCCTCAGGCCATGACCAATCAGACCATTTGTTTTGACGGCCCCTTTAGCCTGCCTCCAGGTCAGGACCAGCATACGTACTACTCGAGTATGGTAGCCCTTTGGCACTCTCGCCAGGACACCCAGACTACAGAGGGTTTGGTCACCCTATGACAGTAGACCTCCCGTCAGTCAAACTGTCCTGTATCTGGATTTAACCACTGCGGTCGGGGACCGGCTCACCCACCAGTTTTTGGCCTAGGGCGCTGGCTGCCCCGCCCAAATTTTTTGAACGTAGGACTCGGTCTAACCACAGTTCCAGGCTCAGGCGAACCTCACTGGATTGCATCCTCTAACTATGGTAGGGTTCTTGCTGACCCCTTTTGACCTTACAGACCAGACTCCCGGAGTCTTGGCCTCGACCAACTACGGAATTCGACACTCGCATCGGGGACCTGCTGACCCCGTCAGATTGCAACCTACTGCGGTAAGACTCTGGCTAGCTCCAGCAATCAATGCATCTTTAGGTTGGAGAAGAAAATCCCAGGCACAGACAGCCAAGCAGACATCTCATACCGACAATCAGACAATCCATGCCCCAGTTAACAGAACAAACATTCCTCGAGAGACGTCCCTTCAGTCTCGAGAAACACTAAACAACAACATACAACAACCGACAATGCATTTCCTAGAAACCTCCCAACAGCCTCAGGAAGTACAAAGTGCTGATCCAGAGTGATCCCGTTCCTCATCTGAGACTGAAAATAGGCATCTTAATCAAGAAACACGAAGTCTCCAAGCTGACAATTTTCTTGGTCAGGCAAGGTTGAACTCCTTTATGCCTATCTTCCTGATAGCTCTCTTGGACAGACAACTCAGTCAGAAGACACGAAGTCCCTCCACTGACAACTCTCGAGTCAAGTAGAGTTGAACTTCTTCATGCCTGTCAGACTCTTCTCTTAGTCGCGAGAAATTAATACTGATTTCTCTTTCATGTGCCACAGCCACGAGTTCTCTAAACTTGATATTGCATCAATTCTCAGAAGAGTAATCTCTCATCACTTTTCTCACTGCAGCTGCACCTTGCAGTTGTTCCCCACTCAGGGATTTAATACTCGTACGTCAACTGTGACTTCACACCAATGACACTTTGGTCTCATTGACTTTATTACTTGCAGAAATAAGAAAACCATTCAGATACAGAAACGAATACGGATTATCTGAAAAGTCTTTCTCAAGTATCTCGTGTCAAAGTCTAACATATTGAAAATTGACGTACTGCATTGACAGTGTAAGAGTAGTCAAAGTATGTTGAAGTTATTGTCTTGCTGTATCTTTCTGTCTCGCTATACGTTTCTTAATTTTCTGAGGCCGCTCTCTTACTGGATGGTTGATAATTCTTTCCTTTCTTTGAGGTCATCGTAGGGACTAAGTCAGGGCCTCTGAAGATAAACTTACGAAGTTTTGACCCCGATACCATGTCATGAACTCTTGAGCCATCCATCTCTGATATCTCATAGACTTTGTCTTCTGCTTCACCTGTAATTTTGTAGGGACCTAGCCATCTGGGCTCCAATCGTTTAGTCCGCTGAGTCTCAAGAGAATTGTCGAATAGAACCACAACGTCACCAACTTTCCGTTTTTCTTTCCTTATGTATCTCTTCTTGTTCCATCTCTCTTGGTCTGACTATCTGCTGATTGCTATTCTCTCCGCAACATTCATGACTGCCTGATAAACCTCTGATATCTGTTTCATTCTGATCTGAAGAAGCTTTGAAATAGAATATTCTATGTCACTCTCTTGACTTGACCATGTTCTGATTATACTTTCAATAGGTAGAGTGACATATCGGTCATACCACAGAGTGAATGAAGCATAACTAGTTGTTCTCTTAACTGTGATATTGTCAGCATAGACTGCAGCTCTCAATACTTTTCGTCAGTTACTGAGATTTCCTTCACACCACTTAGCCAATGAATCTTTCAAGGTCTTGTGACCCCTCTGAACTGGTGCATTCGCTTGAGGATGATTAGTTACGTATCGAATTCTGATGCCCAATCTGAAAGTGGTTCTTCTTACAATCTCGATCCTGAATTCATGCCCTCTGTTTAAGACAAACTCTCTGATGAAGGGATATCTGGGATAGACTTCCTCTATCCAATCACCCACTTGCTCGATTGTCTCTCCTCTCAGAGTCTTTGCATCAGCATAGCCAAAAAAATTATCTCTCATGTTCAATATGTACCTCATCCCTCCCTTGCCAAATAGCATGGTGATGAGATCCAAATGAACTCTGCTGCCTGGTTCTACCAAGATAGTAGGAAATAAGGGTTCAACCATCCTTGTGACATAACACACATGATTTACAGAACTCGTAAATCATGTCTGTCATGCCAGCCCTATGGCCACCAGCAACCCCCTCGTGTAGAGCAATAATTATTTCCAGTTCTCTTTCTTTCTCACAGACTATTCTTAATGGAGGCAATCCTCGCTTGTCGTCCACGAAGAGGTGACCTCTCTTTAATCTGAACTTTTTCCTTGAATTTTTGTAATAATATTCCTTCAACTGTTCTCTTTCCATTTTCTTCTCAACCTCTTGGTAGATCTCATCGTATTCTTCAAAAATGAATGATATTTTTTCTTCTCTCTTCTCACCTCCTTCTTCATCTTTTAAACCAGAGTTTTCTCCCGTCTCATGGGCTGCAACAACTGCTTCATTGATCTTTGCATACCAATCGTTCTGTTTTTTTTTTTTTTTTTCAAGAATTGACTCATAGACATAGGCATCAGAGATTTCTCCTAGTTGTCTCTTTCTTCAGGCCATAAACTCCACTTATAGGAGCTTAGTGCTTTATAATCTTCATTATCTTTCTCGTCCAGAAAATTATCAACATAGGCAGATTCTTCAATGGTTCCGTCAATATCTTTTTCTTCATTTTTTCTCCATTCGATTCGACTTAGGCAATCAACCCTGTTCTTCTCAGTTTGAATATTTTCCAGAACAAAATCAAAGGTTCAAATGAAGACTATCTATCTGCTTACTGTTGGATCTACTTATTGGTGTTTCTTAATTGCACCAATCACAGGAAATGCATCAGTTCTTAAAGTGAATCTCCTTTCAAGGACATAGTGTCTGAAGCACCTGAGACAGTGGATAATGACCAGTTACTGTAGCTCTTTCTTGAACTGGGTGTAGCCTCTTTCTGTAGAGTTGAGAGTCCTGCTCTTAAACCTCAGGGGTCTTTCTCTACCATTCTCATCTTTCTGTATGAGTACATCACCAAGAGCTACTGGTCCCCCATCTGCCTCGATGATGAAGGGTCTTCCTTCCTCATCATCATAGGAATACACTCCTAACACAACACCCCTATCTTTTAATTTTTCTTGTAAAATTTCTTCAGCAGTCTGTCTTTTCTCAGTCCAAGATAAGTCAGCCCCTTGTCTCACCATTTCCCTTAAAGGTTCTGCAAGGGTAGCAAAGTGAGGAATGAAAATCCTTCAGAACCCACATACACCCTAGAAGCTTCTGACGTCTGTCACCCGCTTGAGAGGTAGAGACCAGTTTAAAATTTTGTCTATCTTCTTGGGATCAGGGTTTCTACCCTTAGAGAAACACCGAAAGCCCAAAATGATGACCTCTGCTTGGAAGAGAAATGATTTTGGTCCACTGGCAGTCAGATTATACTTATGAAGTCTTTCTAGGACCAGCTTTACACCTTCAGCATGCTCCGAGACAAACTTCCTGACGCCATCCCCAACCAAAGTCTCATCTCTTACCATAGGTCCCTTCACAGGATTATCATCAATATAGGGACTAGTTATCTCAGGTAAGATGTCCTGCATGACTTTGGTCATATCCCTTTGAACCACTGCCACACCATTAGTCCAACCTTGAGGCACCACACACATCTGAATGAGGCTCCTTGGCGTGTGCATGACAGTCATTGGCCGGCTAGTGGGATCAATGGAAAACTGATCATAGCCAGAATATAAATCAATTAAAGAATAAATGCATTGACCAGCAAAAAATTCAGAAAGGAGATCAACATTAGGGAGGCTATCTGCATCACGTACCGTTACTGAGTTGAGCTTCTGAAAATTTTGTATCCATCTCAATCCACCCCCTGGTTTTCAAAAACAAAACCAGTGGTGAGCGTAAGGTCCATCAGCATGTTCAACAACATTAGAAACAATTTTCTTATCAAGGTACTTTACTACTTCTGCCTCTTCTGTTAGGGCATACTTGATTGGCCTGTCATTTCATGGGATGTGATCAAGTGTTCAAATTTTTGTCATCTTAATCATATCCACATCCAACCGCCCTCTTTCTTCATCATTAAAGAATAATGCACCAGAGAACTCTTGACACACTTTGAAGATATATTCCTTCTCTTTAGGCAGAATAAATTGATCAGAGTATATCTTCATTGTGTCAAACCTTTCCTTGATGACTTTATTCCCAAATTTTGCAGATTCCCTTAATGCTTTAATAATTTTCCGTTCTTTTTCCAGTGTCTCGTCAAAATCCTTCTCTATTAGGACTGTCACCGAGTTCTTCTTCACTCCCTTGGGCTTGTATTTTATTTTTGACGTAGTGACTATTTTCCTAAAAAAGGATGAGTTGATGCAAATTTTAATTTCATTTTCCTTACCTTGGCAATCTCGACAGCCTTCTTAAAGACCTCAATCTGCCTATCTTCGTCTTTGAGCTTACAAAGAGCTTTCATCATCTTTGAAACCTTATTGATATCAACTGAGACTTCCTTTGTGAACTATTGTTTGTCTTTCCCTGTTATTTTTGTTATCCTCTCAGCAGACTCTTCCTTTCTAATTGAGTTGGTTGATATCTTGTGCTTGTGATAATAAGTCGTACAGACCATGAAGGTCTGTTTTTGTGCAGTCTCCGAGTTTTGTAGAATGATCCAGGACGACCCTTCATGACTGAAGAATTGGACAACCTCCATTCTGTGTAAGAACGGAGTGCGCAGAATACAGTCATGGTCCAGGTCTGGTACCACGAATCCCAGTAACTCGACTGTCATCATCCCAACTCTGATAGGCAAATTGTCAATAAATCCCGCCACGAAGAGCTCTCTAGCAATGTTGCTTAGTGTTTGCCTCGTGGGCCTATTAATACTCAGGTCACAGACTTCCATTGCGTTCTGAGAGATAAGTATCAATTCCGCATCAGAATCAACTAAGGCTCGGATTTTTACTTGATTGATATAGATAGTTAGATATCTGCAGCCCATGGTTGCGAATCTCATCTTACATCTTGGCAAGGTCCTGTTGACCTGAGTAGGAAAGACTGATCCTAGATAATTAACTTCCATTCTTTTCTTTTCAATTAGTTTCTTCAGTTCCTCTCTCAACTTAGGTGCTAGTGTCATTGCTTCTTGAAAGACAAAGACACTTCTGTTTCTTCCAACGTCTTAGTAATTACATCAGTCATTACAGTTTCATCCTCTAGTTCACTTTTGAGTATGAATTTTCTCTTCTTCCTTTGTTCACCCTTTTTTAACGAGGGCTCCAACTCTTGATCATCAAGCATTTCAATCAGAGTCTCCTCGGTCTTTCTTCTTTTATTTCCCTCTATCATTTGAGGTGTTAAATGTGCATGAACATTCCTCACTTCCCCAAATCACTGTATTGAGTTCCATAACGAGTTCTGGTGGTAGATCGCCTTCAAATGACATTGTGTTGGCCGAACAAGCAGGCTTGCTAGGAGAAAATGCTGCTAACTCAGAGGAAATCTGAGAAGCAGAATTTTCCCATAACAGAAACTCGCTTGGAGTGATCTCATCAGACAAGTCCTCCTCTAAAGTGAGGGACAGTAGAAGCAACTCAATCATGGCGAACGAATCATCAGGTTCTTGTATGAGTCCCTTAAGCAGTTCGCCCATGAAAACTTGAACATGCATATTAGCCTTTCTCTTCTTCTTTTTCTTCATTTTTTCATTATGCTTAAGGGCAAGAAGTCTCATACCTCCAGGATGCCTTGGATCCAATTTGTTTCATGAACTGTCACAGACATGACTCATTGCATCATTCTTTGTCACCCCACTCTTCACGTCATCTTCCAGTGGCTTACAGTAAGTGGTAGTGTGACCCCCTTGACCACAATAATAGAAGACAAAATTGTTCCTTGGTCGCTCGTCGTACTTCCTTCTCTTTCTATTAACTTTTCCACCATTCCCTCCATTTTTTCTCGATCTGAAGAATCTCCTCTTTTGCCATAATTTTCATCATCATTATCATCATCATCCTCATCATCACTTTCTGTCTTTTTCTTCCCTTTCTCGTCTGCGGCATAATTGGCAGGCATGTAATTGGTCATAGCCCGTTGAATAATATTTTCAACACTCAGATTATTCCCTCTATTCATACCATTTTAAGTCTCCCAGTCTTCAGCCAAAGTGTTGATCTGATCCAGTGACCATTTCTTCTGAGAAACCGTAGGTAGAGTTCTGACAATTGCAACCATTTCATTACATCCGAGAGGATTGTCTTGAGTTTGGTTAAAAACTGTTTGCCTTTCATTATCAGTAAAATTAATCAGGAAAATATGACATCTTTGAGCCTCGTCCAAGTATGGAATCCTTCTGGCCGTTCTGATAAAAGTCTGAAGAAAAACATTGAAATGTGTCATACATAACTCTTCTAATGTTGAGGAGATCATTGGTAGTTGTTGGAACATAGTCTTTTTCAAATTCTTTTTTCATTCTTTCCTTGACCTCCTCCCATGTAGTGACCCCTTCCATCAATTCTTGAACAACCAACCTCGAGCCGGTGTCACAATAGGATAGAAGGTGCTTAAGCCGTTGTTTATCTGTCCAACCATAACTAAGACCGAATAGCTCGTATTCATCCAATAAATCATTTACTTGAGGTCCTCTAAAGCATGAAATCCTCTCATCTGGCCTCTTTGCTCTTGCGATATCTGATCCTCCTTTTATAGTATCAACTCTCTCTACCTGTTCCCGTATAACACCTACCAGAGCCTCCTCATTAGTCCCTGCAGAATAACTTGGTCTCCCTCGTCCTGCCATTTTGACCATAGACTCTCTCTAATACTTTCTTCTCTCTCTCTGTCACTTCTGTCCCCCCCTTTCTTATTTTTCAATCTCTTGCTCTTCTTGCAAGAGATACATGTTTGTTTCTCTCTTCCCTCTTTTGCTCTACCCCTTGAGAATTCTGTACATAGAGAGTGTAGGCAATAATAGACTGGTGGTGATCAGAGGCAACGCAATCCTTCTTTGTCTTCCAATATAGTCTTCAATCAGCTCTCTTTCACCATCCCAACTCAATCTTCTATTATACCCTTTTGCAGTACCCCGGATCATAAAGTATCGTGTCAAGTTTATGATCTCATAGTCAAATTGCATTGCTTACAAACCGTTGCTGATTCTTCTGGGAAGAGAGACTCGTTCTCTAGAAGACTGGTATGATATTTTCTGAACGGTTTTCACTTTCACCACCTTTAATAAATAGCAGATCTCAGTTCGGTTAGTGACGGCTCTCATGGCAGAATCTCTCATCTGATCGAAGAAAGGTTGCAAAAACCCACACTCATCCAAGGGGGAGAGGTTTCTATCAGAGATCCGAAGAATTCCTTTTATCTTGACTATTCTTCTTTCCAGCACAACCCCAAACGTTAGTTGTTCAACCAAGCTGGACATAGTTAGCCATCATAGACGATAGCTGAAAGATAGATCTCAGGATGGACATATTCAGGGATCTCGAATTTGTGCTCAAAGGTACTCAAAAGCAGGGATTTTATCATCACATTAGAGTCTTCCTCTCTTGCTCTACCAACCTTGGCAATAGTCTCCAGCAGAGGCATCCAATCTCTCCTGTCCTCAAACCAGTCAGCAATTGAAAACCCAGAGAGTTTCTCAAACTGACTTACTCCCACGCCCCATGTCACTTTTCTTTTTAACTTTTCAAGTCACTCTCTTGTTCGCACGAGACTAATATACGCTCCCTTCAGACGCTCCAAGTCGTCAACCTCCTCCTCTAGACAGGCTGAGGCGTAAACCCTCACGTCCAGACAGCCAGAGTTCAGGAATTTGACCACAGGAATGTGAAACGTTATATGTCCTCTCCCACAAGTCTCATGTCTCAGAATCACAATGGGATTATCATACCCCGTCACCTCCTAAAGTCTACCTCTCACAGTAGTTATCCTTGCTGCTTAGAGTATTCTTCTTGAGTCCTCCTCACCTTCTATACAAATTCTATCATGGCTGACCAATTGTTCCTTGAAAAGGTAAGCCCTTCAACAGGAGGAGATGGTATTCCAATGAAAGGTTTGATATAAGTACTCCAAGATAAACTTTCTCCTTCCTGTTCTAACCTTTTTTTCTCATCATGCACGATATCCGATGCTCGTTGCCATCATGAACCTTTTCTACACTCTTCAAATATTTGTCTTGGTACGTAAATCCCAACATCAAACTCATCAAGATCAATAAAATAACAGGTAAGAACATACACACTGTCCTGCTCTCGTCCTGGATTCTTTAGTGCCTCAAATCTCACAATCTCGTAGGGAATCACGACTCTCCTCGTTATAGAATTAAGGGAACTTAACAACTTATTTGATTCAGCCTTACTCAATCTCTCATGTCCCCTTACCAGTCTAATCCAGGGTTTCTCTCTTGGAGGTACGTAGAGTTGGCTCATTTGGTTCTTTGGTCTCTTTCCACTTTCAGTGCAAGCTCAACCACTGTAGATCAATTATCTCTTGACAAGTTAATATCAGGTAAGGGAGGAACTGAAAATCCCTAAAAAACAGTAAATTGAGTAGATCCAATGAAGCATTTACCTTCCCTCTCTAGCCTCTCTTTCTCTTTCGGTACAACCTCTTCAGCAAATCCCCAGCATCTCTCATACACTACATCAGTGCTTCTTTCTTTAGGAACATAAATTCTCACATCATACGTATCCAGGTCTACGAAGTAAAATGTCAGTACACAGAATCGCTACTGCTCCCATTCACTCTCGACCATCTCATATCTAACAGCCTTATATGGAAACACCTCTCTCTTACTTAGAGTATTCAGTGATCTCAGGAGACACTCAACCTTCTCTCGGCTTGGGCTTGAACCTCTGTCAAATTTCGACCTCCTCTGTCTGATTTCCTTTGCTGAAGTCTCTTTAGTTCTCATGACCACCAGTTCATCTCTCCCATTTCAGTACCATGCGGATAATTGGTAGCCAATTAGTTTCATCCCAGTAGCTGTCATGGATAGGAAAAATCGGAACAGTCTCATATGTTACTGGCATTAGAACCCACTCCACTTTTTTCTTTCGCTTGATTAGATCTGCTCTTTCATCATAGATGAACTGAACAACAATTTCTCATAACTAGTTAAAGGATTCACCATCGTCGCAGCCTCCCTTCTTGACGTAGGGACAAATATCATAGATATTTCCTTCCAAGAAGCGAGTCAGCACTATACAGATGATTGAACCATGTGAGTGATAGACCCAACAACGCTCATACTGATAGGGAAGTATCTCCTTAGACGTGAGTTTAGAGAGCCTTTTCAATGCATCGTTGACCAACATCTCCCGCATCTGATTGTTTCCCTTCTTTCTCAATCCTTTTCAGTAGTCAAGGGCTCATATGGCGTACCTGAGATCAAGCTCGATCTTCTCCAATAATTATATCAGTCTCCTCCTTCAGTCAAGTGTGGTACCTCACACATGAAGAGATGAGACTCAGTTAGCAACTGGGATTTTCAAGAGAGCTGCATCTCAATCGAAATAATAACGCCAGTCTGAAATTTTAGAAATTGTCAACAGTTCTCAAAACCTAATCAAAGCTCAAAGCTGTTTGCTGACCCAGGTTCGTTCCGGACAGGGTTGTCAGGCGGGGGCCCCTGGGGGCAAAGCCGGGGTAGGGGTTTGACCACCGGA
>BFEA01000905.1:302791-312919 GCA_003427395.1 Chara braunii | reverse complement strand
CCCGACCCCACACTCCCGCCCCCGCTGCCAGCCAACCCTGGCCCCGCACCCCGCTGGGCCCCGCCCCCGGCCCCGCGCCCGCACTACCCCGGGCTCACGAGGGTGGGGTGTAGCCCTGGGGGGGGGCCGAGGTCAGGCCAAAACTACAATATTGCAGTTTGGCCCAAGGGGTGCAGGCTGCGGCTGCGCACCCCCCTGTATTTTTTTATTTTTTATTTTTATGATTTTTTTTTTTTTCAACTTTTTTTGTCAGGGCCAGGGGTGCCGACCCCCGGCCCCTGGGAACCCCGCCGGGGCCCCAAGGCCAGGGCTCAACAACCTTGGTTCCGGACACGAAAATTTTTCATGTCCCCGGCAACAGCGCCATTTTTGTCGCACTTTTTCTAGTCAGGTCTCTTTAGGTGACAAGAAAGTGAACAAGCTGTCACGCAAGATTTGGATGTCGTTTGTAATAAATAAAATAAATTAAATAAAGCGAATCCCTTTCTGTTGTGTGCGTCCGGCTTTGAGCGAGACCCTTCGATTGCGGTCTTCGCCTGTCCCCGGTCTTAGGAATCTTTCATTTTGATTCGGAACAGCAAGCACCATGCAGATAAAGATCATAAAATTTTGGTATGTCATGCATGAGTTAATTTTACCGATTTATTAAATTTGAGAACTGTGACAGAATCATCAGAGAAATGCAATCATCAGCAACAACAATGCAAGAAGCAAGACTAACTGACTCGAGCAAAGACAAAGTTGAATGAGGGAAGAATAAAAACTCATAATAGTCTTAGAAAGTACACATGGAAGAGAGCATGACCAACACTAGTCTCGAGTCCTCACTCATTCCTCTAGGTCATACTCTCGATCTCTCATTTTGTTGTATGTCTCTTGTGTTTCATGCCATGTCTCCGTATTCTCTGAGGTTGTAATCTCTGGATGTAAAACCACATGAAACCTACTAGTCCCGAGTACCTCCACCCAAGTCCCATGATGCGGAAGTCAACCATGGCGTAAAACTCTTCCCATAGTGTGGGAAGATTTGGCCGAAAAAAGACCCACCGTCTGAGATGCTTAAACTCGGATGGCGCAGTCATCGCCTCGTAGTCAATCACTTCAGGTGAGACATACCTTCTAGCCAGATCAACCAAATCTCCACAGCAAAAACCATCAATGAGAGTGCAAGGTACTGGAGGCTTGGGATAGTCACAACAGAGCTTCGGTCGAAAGCTGCGGATCAACTTGGTACTACCCTCATCAAGTTCCCTCCCTCTCACTTCAAGGTACCTGACTGCTGTGATCCAGACTGAATCGAAGTGCTCGTAGGTTTCCTTGCCCCTTTTTACGTAGGGTCTTAGATCATGGATAGTGCCACCAGCGAAACTGGTAAGGACAACAAAGACAGACAAACCCCCTCGGCTGAAGCCGACAGTGCTGACGTACTGCTATTTGAAGGCATCGTTGGAGGCCATCCTGTTGAGACTGGCCAGAACAGCCTCCTGGACTGAAAATAACTGAATTGTACTGATCAGTTGAGCCAGATGCTGAAACTAAATCAGTATACCTAAAAGAAGGTACAATTTAACTTAGGTTGATCCTTAGAGCAGATAGGAATGACCGGGGGTAGGTTGATCCTAAAAGAAGGTACAATTTAACTTAGGTTTGAAAACAAATGTTGGAACCAATTAGACACTGACCTGATGTCGATATATCAAGTCGCCAAATGCTGATCACCTGATATCGGAACGCTGAGAAAACTACAATTCATGCATAGGTACTTGCTGACAGGAAATAACTGAACTGCACTTCATAAGAATAATAATTTCACTGCCGACTTTCTGATTGTTTATCTAGCTTGTAGTTGATTGCTTCACTGACCAGGTTCAAATGATGCTCTGTGCACTTAACTACTGCTATCTTTTTGACAATGTTGTGTGTTTCTTTTTTCACGTCTGCCTTCCAAAGGATGAAGTGTAGCCTGTCTTGATACCTTCACACCGGTTTCTTCTTCAGTACTATATCATGCAAGTTGTCCACGAGATGTTATTTCCTTCTCCTTCCCCTCTCTGTCTTCGAGCTCTCCCTAGCTGATCTCATGAATTTGAAGACCACTGGTCATTGATAGACTTTCGAGCTTGATCAACAACCTCTATGGACGAGTAAGTGTCATGCACCTCCCCCTTTGTACCATAGAAGTACAAGACATACTCTATAAACCGGTGGTAGCCTCGCGCCCTTTCAACTGCAATCTCTCTCAGCATATTTTTGTAAACTTCAGTCTCTTTAAGCATTAGATTTTTTTTTTTCTTCTGCCAAGTCCCTATAGAGGGCACCAGATATCACCAGAGTGTGTTTATTATACATGACTTTGACCTTCAACCTTCTTACTCTACGAAAGTTGTTGGGGCTTGGTTGCTCATTGTCTTGCGATGACTTCCTATAAAGCCATAAGACACGGCTTACTGTAGAGGGACCAACGTACTGTCTGCAGTTGGATTTTTACCGGTAAACGTCCAAACTGTATAAGATTTACTCACAGGTGGTACGAGAGAGTTTTCATGCAACTTTGTCAGGAGCGTCTTATGTTTACACACAACATTGAGCATAACTAGCATAGAGAGGTTTTGGACTACTCCAAGTGATGACCTCAATTTGGGCAGCGCTTGGACTGCAGCTGGAGTTTAGTGCCTTTAGGACTGGTGGGGGTAGCACCCCTCCAATCGGGTAACATATAGAACACAGTCAGAGACTATTTTCCTGTTTGGCTAGTACGCATAGTGTCAACAACGACATTTACAACATACGTATTACATGAGTTACCAGAGGACAAAAATTCAACCTGTGATCTCAAACGCTGACCCATTGAGAATCGCCCACACCACCGTGATCTGAAATAATTACTTAGCTTTCTATCATTCCTACTTCGTTTACTGCATAGGGAAAGCCGCCCGCGCATGATCAGAATTAAAGAGGCTCTGCTTTCAACTGAGTACTAGGAGCAGGAGAATGCCCATTCCCTATTTAGCTTCTCAGTCAACCAGGAAACAAAGACAGAAGAGGAGCAGGCTGTTGCAACGTTTTAGTTGAAATAGTTCATGACTTTTATTCTTAGGTTGAGTTTGGGGCTGCTGAAAATGGGTCCTGCTTGTAGCGCGTGCAGGTATGAGGGAATGACTAAAGCAGTCCACACACTCTCGGAGCAACTGAGAATGACCCTTGCTCGTAGAATGGTCAAGACTTGATCTCTTCATAGGCTGCACGAGTGCGGACTCGGCGTGACAACTCAGTCCATACAATACAGAATCTCACAACACACAGTTCTCACTCATATCTCCTTCGTTGACACTCGTTCTCCTCTAGTCTGATGGTCTGATTAAACTCTGACTCCGTATAACTTTTCAGCCTTTCCGGGCGAGGGATACATACACTAGATCCGCGAACCTTAGTCACCATCCAGAAAGTATTTTGCTAGTAAATAGGTTATTTTTCGTAGTACAAGCAACCTCTTACCCATTAACTATAGCAAAGGGGGATCGCGGATCTCGAGATCTCTTTGGTTTCCACTGCTTCCCCTTTTGTTGTAGTTGCCAGGGTAAAGAGAGACTGTTCACCACAGGCGCTTCTGGAAAAACCGTTGAAGGATCTTGATAATAGAGGCCTAATTGTTCAGCGTAATTTGGATCAAATCACATTAAGGCATTTTCAATCAGCTCTTCTCCGAAACTTCGAGAAAACATTTGTTCCATACTTACATCTGAGAGAGAACTTCACATTTATTATCGGATAAAGAACGTTGGTCAACCTCAATTACTAGTCCCTCTTACCTCGAGAGTGGCGTGTCACAACTTGAAAAGTCACTTACTAGCGACCCTGTCACCATTACCTTCTGATAATAGTGATCAAATTAATCTCAATCAGTGTCCATCCGGCCAGAGTTTAATCTCATCAGTAAAGACTCAAGGATAAGCACCTGCCCAAAGATCGAGTCCAGCTACTGCGGGTCTTCCGCTAGTGATCCCTGGTCACTCTTCGGTGTTTCGTGCTCAATGATCAGCTTCCCGACAATGGGCGATAAGGAACCAAGGGACTAGGAGTCACGTGCAGGTTGCTTAGATCTGCCTGGCCACAACGTCAACAAACCCACGCGGGCGAGAGGAAACGCCTTCACGAGACCCCGATACTCATCTATACACATTCAAGAAACTTGTTTCCACTCTCGTTCATCGTCCTATGACAGTTCACCGAGAACCAATCGACGAGGCTGTCGATAATCACTATCCAACGTAGGCAAAAAGGAAATCTGTGAAAGTCGCTCAATGATAAAGATGAAGCATTCTCCTATTCGAGGCAAGGCGTAATTCCGATGACATCAACAGGGGTCTACACATGCATGTGCCTCGTCGAATGGGCTAGATAGCTTGGCCCAATTTACGACACTTGCGCCCACCATTTGAACCCACTGCAGCCACCCGTTCCTTCCGTCCTCGCAAGTACACGTAGACTTTCTTGTCTTTCGACCAACAGAGGCCCTACTTGCGCACATTCGATGAGCAATGACGAAGGAGGAAAACGCGTTCGAATCTTTTCTGCTCAAAAGTCTGACTTCACCTAAATGGCATGCCCATTACAAGCGTGTGTGTGCGACTCCTGGACCTCTACATAAAAGAAAGGAGAAGAAAAGATGCGGGCGCATCAGAGGCAGGCAACGAAAGTGAGTTCATGTGTGGGACGCAAGGAACGCAACGTCATAAACCGAGTCTTTGTTTTGCTCTCACAGTCAGTACTCTCTTCACTAAACATGGCAACTCCAAACTCAACGCAATGGTTGGATGAAGTCAGCATCAACCAAGGGGTCTCACTCCCTGTTATTTATTCCTGTCGTCCGTGCCTTGCTTTATACCTCCCTAAGCCTAACTATTCTATCACACACGGGGAGTGGCAGAGTGCACTGAAGCTGACAGACAGACACTGCGCGAACAATTAGACATCTATAGTGCTTTCACACACAATGCCCCACTCCCTTTTGCTGTCACACTCGCCTACGGCTTGTCCGTGTCCCGTTTTCTTCTCTCAGTACGCTATGGATGTCAGGTTATGGATGTCAAGTTGACTCAGTACCCCAGTCTTCGTGGTCTGGTCTCAAGGCCCTCTTTGCGGTGACAACAGTGGTCGTTCACAGTTGCCTCAAGAAGCTGTCTCCGCACAAGTGTTGAAGGCGCGCCAATCACTTGCCCCCTTCCATCTCACTCAGAGAACATGAGTCTCGCAGACCAGATTAGTGACGTCAACATCACGGGTTGAGCGAATAACTCCTTTGCACGAATAACTCCCCTCTCATCAATCTGACCTCCTCCTCTCTTCTTGCAAGCATCACTTGCACCACGTGCGCTCACTCACGACCGTCTTCACGCTAGAGACGAAGGATGGTTCGACCATCCCAGAGCTGCAGCTCGGGGCCCCGCGAGGGTGGAGATCTGACTCCTCCCACCGGACGAAGTTCACGTCAACCACAACTGCGCATAAGCATTGACCTTCTCCTTATCCCCTGTAGCCTCTTAATCCCCTCTCTTCTCGAGCCGTCGCGAGTCGGCCTCAGGGCCACTCTCTACCAGTTCAGCTGGCGGGTGATTCCGCCTCCACCGGTCCAGTCTGTGCGAGGACTGGGTCATGGCCTCTAGGTCGCTCGCGTCGCTCTGCGCCTCTGTTTCGCGGTTGAGATGTTGTTGCTCCCGTTCCACCGTGCCCGTGGAGGTCTCTTCCTCCAAGTACGAGACGGTCACCCTGATTTCATTAGTGACTCCATCCCGACTGCACCTTCTCTCAACACGATCCTTTGCCTCCGTAATCGCCATCTGCAAGCCCTGATCTGCTCTCATTTCTTCTTTTTTTTCCCCTTCAGCATTACCTTTAGCCTTGCCTCTTGTCTGTCGTGACTATAGTCCAAGATGGCGGTCACAGTAGGCCCGTCCCCAGACATCCTCTCCCATCTCCAGAGTGACGGATTATTGTCGTATAATCCGTTGCTACGGACCATGGCCGTTCCCTTTTCAGTTAGTTGGCACCCTGACACCAAGCCGCGGAAGCCTAAGATAGTACTTGGCGTAATCTCACACAAGCATGGCTCCCACGTGGTCATAGTGCCCGCAGAGCGCTATAGAAGCAGCTAACAGCGAGCAGAAGGTGCAGCTGGTACTCAGGTTAAAAAGTGATCGCCCTTGACTCCCTTTTCTTTTCTTTTTTGCTTTATAGGATAGTCGCTCACTTCTTTCCTCTCACCCCGTGCTCTGAACGAGAGTTTGAGTTAGACTTTCTCATAATTCTTTCACATTAGAATTTTCGAAAGTTTAAATTTAACAGAGCGGTTTAAATTTCGAGGACATGAGGACACGCGAGGCCAGAACCCAACGGTCGTCACATGGCTATAGTCGAACCCAGATCCTCGCAATAGGAGTGTTGGCCGAGAGCGGTGGTTCCATAACGGGATCCCGATAGCCGCTCTTCCCTCTCCAAAACCAACAGCCAGTCTACCACCTTTGGGTGCCCGTGTCCGATGGTAAGGAGGGGGCTTATGACCTTCCACGGGGATGATAATCCCTTTACCGATGCGGCCGAGGGTCGCCCCTCTTCCGGGGTTCTACCGCGTGGAGCTTAGTCGGATAAATCTAGCACAGGGAGACAAGCGAGGAGTCGGGCTCGTGTGAACCATCAGACGACGTTCGTGGTTCAAAGTTGACCCGTTGGCACCTTGAAACGACAGGCCCAAATGAAAAGTTAACCGAGTCTGACGAATCGTGCAAAAACTGCCAAAAAGGAAAATTAAATAATAATAATAATAATATCGAGAGGGAAAGGGGGTTATAACATCATAATTATCCCGAACTAAAGCAGGAACTCGGACCATCGCATAAATTCGCTAAGGTTTTCTTTTCTTTTCCCTTATTCCCTTTTCCTTTGCTTCTCTTTTCTTGGTTCTCTTCATTTTGACAACAATATTTGTCCCGCGCAACTAACCCATAACCTGCCAGAGGGGCACTCTGCGAGCAGTACAAAAGACCGAGCCGGTCCTTCTACCCTCGCGTCCCTGGGCGAACTCGGCGGCTACCACGACCACAGGCCGGTAAGTGCTCTGCTGTACAGCAGGGCACCGAGCCTGCGCGGATCAATGGAAAGTCCAGTGGCGCACCTTTTTGCTAGAGAGTGCACCAACTGGACCTGTCCATAGTTGGGTACCATTCAGGTATACCAGGACCGTCACATAGATTCGGGAACAACCCGACAAGCCTCGGGCGTCTGAGCGAGGAGCGGGTACTTAGTAGGAGCCTGGCACAAAGAGGAGGGCCGGGACACCGCGCCCTCCGACACCGCCCGCCTGCCTGCCACCCACGCACCCACCTACATGTCTGTCTGCCACCCACCCACCCATATACACACAAATATGAGTATTATATGAAGCTCGCTGCTAATGGTTGTCGTTAGGGTTTGAACCCATGCACATATTTGAGATACGCACCTGCCTGCTCTGATACCACTTAGGTGAGCTGGGTCCCTGTGTGGTTTTGGGGAGTGTTTTCTTATGAAGTGTTTCCGACGTCAGGCAGTTGGCAGGTCAGGATGTGCCTGTGTGTCCACACCCTAACGTTGCACAGTGTGGCAGGCGGGTCCAGTCCCGCAGTTTTAAAGTGCCAACTTTGGCGATTTGTTGCGCTTAGAAGAGTTGAAGAAAAAATATGAAAAATTGAGATCGTGTGGATCTGCGTAGCACAGCGAACGTGTTCGCGCGTTCGTGCAAACAGCTCACGAACATAATTTTTTTTAGGAAAATATATATCTATATATATATCTATATATATATATAAATATATATATATATATACAGGGTTGCCAGGCCGAACGTACGGAGGCCTCTAAGCTGACCCCCGAACGTTCGGGCGTTTGGGTCCTCGTACGGGGCCTGAACCTGAAGGGGTTCAGACCCCGCAAAAACTTTTTTTGGCACCTAAATATTATTTTTGTTTTCTGAAAATGTTTATGTGAGTTCTTTGTGATGTAAGGTATCTGCCTTGTTATTTTGAAGCCATTCTGGTCAGCCAAAAAAAAATGAAAAATCGGCAAAGATGGTGGTGACAAAACTTGCTTGCCCAGTCACTAATTTGTTTTTTTTCTCTTTTCACTTTTTGTTTTTCCTTTATTTCGTGGCATAAAAAAAATTATTATTTTTTCAAACTTTATTTGTTTATTATCTATTATGTAAGATAGACATATATAAATTTTCATGGCATTTGCCACAGCAAAAAAAAAAAAAAAAATCACCAAAGATGGCGGTATCCAAAACGTGCTCCCCCACTCAATAATTTCATTCTCGTTTTATTTTTTTAAATTTTTATTATTAGTATTTATTTTTAGTATTTGATTTTTATTTCAAATTCGGTAAAGAATTTGGATGTTATGTTGAGGCAAATGTTGTTTATTTTATTCTTCTGTATAACATATGTTTATTTCAGATGTTTTGGAWTTTGTTTTTTTTTTTTTTTTTTTTCGGGGGGGGGTAGGGTGTGATGAACGTTCGGGCTTTCGGGTTCGAGCGTTCGACCCGTCCTGAACGGCGGTAACCTTGTATATATATATAATATATATATACTACGTTGCATAGAGTACACATACGGGGGCTTTCCGTACGAAACGTACAAGTAAATTCTATACGGGATCTTTACGGGAACCTGTACGTCTTGTACGCCCCCGTACAAAAAAGCAAAAAAAAAAAAAAAAAAAAAAAGAAAGTCATCAAAAAAATCCAAAAACAAACTATGTGATGCAACAACACAAAACAAGCAACATTTGGCTGAGCATCATCTTCAGATTCTTATTAGAATTTGAGAAAAGAAATAGAAACAATACCGGATTAAAAAAAAAATACGAAAAAAAAAAACTCGTACGGGGACCCTAGCGTACGAGTAGCGTACAAGTACGAGGGTACGAATCCATACTCGTACGAGGGTGCGTATAAGCTGCAATGCACTATATATATATATATATATATATATATATATATATATATATATATATATAATATATATATATATATATATACAGGGTAACCGGCGTTCGGGACGGGCCGAATGCCCGAATCCGAACGCCCGAACGTATGGGACCCCTTGGGGATGCGTTCGGCCGTTCGGGCCGAACGTGGACCCAAAACAAAACAGAAAAGAAAAAACAAAAGTCATCAAGAAAATCTGAAAAAAAGATACGTTATGAAGAAGAAATTTTTTTAAACAAGATTTGCCTGAGCATTACATCCGAATTCCTTACCAAATTTTAAATAAAAATAAAATACGAAAAACAAATACTTATAATAAAAATAAAATACGGAAAAGAAATACAAATAATAAAAATAAATAAAAATAAAAAGAGAGTTAAATTTAGTGAGTGCGCGAGCATGTTTTTGACACTTCCATCTTTGGCGATTTTTAATTTTTTTTTGGCACAGCTAAATGCCCTCAAAATTTACAGATGTGTACTTAACATAATACAAAACCCATTAAAAAAATTTCTAAAAGTAATAAAATTGTTTAGACCCCGAACTAAAAAGTAAAAAGTGAAAAAATACGTAAGCGAGCACGTTTTGGCACCGCTATCTTTGGTGATTTTTAATTCTTCTTTGGCTTACCAAAACGACTTAAAACTATTTTAGGCATGTACCTCACGTCATAAAAAACTCACAAAAACAAATTCAGAAAAAATAATTATTTTTAGGCCCCGAAATAATTTTTGGCGGGCGCCGAATGCCATCGGGTTCGGACCCCGTACGGGACCCCGAACGGCCGTACGTACGGAGGTCTGCCCGGGGACCTCCGTACGTACGGGCTTGTGACCCTGTATATATATGGTTTTTTTTTTTTTTGGGTTTTTGATTTTTAATTCATGATCATCTACGAATTCGAACATGACTCCAAGGCAAAAGTGGTTTGTATTGTTATTTTAGATAACATATATGTTTTTCAGATTTTTCTAAGAAACTTTTTTATGTTCGCGTTCGAAGGGTTTTTGGCGCTTGTTCGCATTCGGGCGAACATGTTCTCGTTCGCCTCCGAATTTGACCACGGTGCTTCGTAGGTGTAGATTAGGTTGTGATCTTTCGAGGGG
>BFEA01000905.1:264060-277568 GCA_003427395.1 Chara braunii | reverse complement strand
CTCTCTCTCTCTCTCTCTCTCTCTCTCTCTCTCTCTCTCTCTCTCTCTCTCTCTCTCTCTCTCTCTCTCTCTCTCTCTCTCTCTCTCGCTTTCCCTTTTTCCTTTCCTGCCTTTCTCAACCTTTCTCACTCGATTTTCCCTCCTCCGGGGATTCCTACACTTTGCTCGGGCTTTTGAAATTTGGCTTCGTGGAACTTCCAGGCGTACGGCTGTTCTATTCTCACACGATTCATTGACCTCCGTACTGCGCGTCTGACTTCATCACTATGTTCTCCCTGGCTGATCTGACGGTTGCTCGAACCGTTTTCGATTTTACACCTGACGGAGACGGTTGTTCGGACACATATGGGTATGATCCTCTTTCCATGCTCTCTCCCTCTCCGACTACCTTCCTTCCTGGCTCCCTCTCTTTTCTCTCCTCTACTACGTGTCGACGCTGGTTGCGTATGGACTATGTGGAGAGAAGGCTACTCATGAGATAGATAGATAAGATATTTAAACCGAGGACATCCTATGCCATGGTACGCGTTTTTTCGTCCCCTGACGAGACCGTCTCTGGCGGGCGGTCGAAACGATCGTAGGGATAACACCACCACGACACTGTTTTTTTTTCATGTTATTTTTTACTTGCCGATTTTATCTCGCGTATTTGTGTCCATGGCTCTCTTCGTGTACCTTATGTCCTTTTCTTTGTCCTGCTTTCGTCTCATGTCTTTTTCATGCCTTATCATCTTCTTCACTTCATGATTCTCTATGTGTCCCCCGTCAGGTTTTCTCATCATTTTTTCGTTTTAAATGCTTTGATTATTTGCCATGCCTTTGCGGCCTACTTACGCAGCTTTTGCGTCACCCCATAATCTCTTGGTAACGGTTGTAACCACCTCATCATTCGTGGATTGGTGTAATCGTTTTGGCGATTGTGATCACTCCTTCTGGTTTGATCCTTTCCCATATTGCTTCATTATGTCGGGTTGATCGGCCGATTTCATTATAATCTGTTGCTCTTCATCATTCTTTGTTTACAGTTTGTCTTTTCCTCGTATGGAATCCTTAATCTATTATCGTGTTCGCATTCTAACTCCCACCTGTAGATTTGTTGTTCTTGAATCCCGTTTTATTGGATGTTTTGAGTGTTTCATCCGTGAGCTGGTCCATCTTGTTCCGTCTCCGCAAGCAAGTGGTGTTGTCAGTATTTTCGTTTGCGGGATTTCTCCTGCGCGCTCAAGACATGGCTGAAGGTGGGCCTTTCCAATCCTTTGAGCGAGTCTGCTACAATTGTCGTCAACCAGGATATTTTGCAAGGAAATGTCCTTATCCACGACCAGATTCTCTGATTTCGGGCACTCCAATCGGAGGTTAGGGGGGGGGGGCTTCCTCCATACCCTGCGCCCCATGCCACGTACGCTTCTGCTGCGGCAGCTCAACCGGCATACGCGCCATCTGCACCGCTGCTAAGTCAAGCTCTTGTGCATCAGCAACACTCTGCTCCATCGTCTTCAATGACACCTGCGCCTAACTCTTCAGCCCTGGTACCTTACAGGCCATCGCCGTCTTCGGCCCCACTGCCACCTCTCCCTTCGGGGGCTCCCTGGATCCCGAGGCAGGGTCTAACGATGGTGAGATGGTATCGCTGCTCAGTGAATTGGTTAATGATTGGAGGGAAGAGAAGGATCGAAGGCGTGAAGCTGAGGATTGCCAGTTCAGAGAGGAGCAAGCCCGTTTGGCGAAGGAAGAAGAGAAGAAACGCTTGGAGGATGAAGAGATGCGTCAAGCCGAGAAAGAAGCTAGGATGGCCAGGATGATGAACGCTAAGATGGAGGAGCTAGACAAACAACACCAGGCGAGGATGGATGAGAAAAACAAGAGGATATGGAAGGAGATTGAGAAAGTGGTTGGGGATCCTAAGTGTTCCAGGAAGGGGAAGGAGCAGGTGATTGATGATTTGGACTCTCGCAAGAGGCAGCAGGCAGAGATGGAAGGCTCTCCTCCTGTTCTCCCTGCTCGAGGCCGAGCGCGCTGTGAGAACCCTCTGATGACTGCGCTCCCCAATCTCAGTCCTCTTGACGCCGGTCTGCTTCTTATGGAGTTGGATACTGTGAAAAGAACGCAGGATACGCAAGTTAGTTTGGTAAGAAAGTGTATGGAAGTTTTGCACAAAATAGAGACGAAGTTTGCCTCCACGAATTCTCAACCTGCGGCTGCTCCCATTCCACCCCCTGCTGCGAGGCAACGGCAGGCTGGGCCCAGTGAGCCTTCGATTGCGCCCTCTGCTGCTCCACCACCATCCCCTTCCCATCCATCACCTCCCCCTCCCCCTCCCCCTCCGCCCCCTCCCCCTCCCCCTTCGCCGCCTCCTTCTCCCCCACGTCCTTTCTGCAAGAAGCCTGCACCCTCCCCTGCTGGCCCTTCCTCTTCCTCACACACAAAAGTTGATGCTAGTAAAACTCCTGCTGGTAATCGGTTCTCTGCTCGCTTGGCAGATATGTTCGTATCTGTAGCTGCAAACGTGGGTAGAAGACGTTCCGTTTCCCCGGCTAGGCGAGTGGTCGATGATGAACCTCTCTGTTTTGACAAGATTAACCCTGGAAAGAAAGCCGCCATGGCTTCGTGCGGTAAGGATGGCACGGTGAAATATGTAGAGGATTTAAAGAAGGAGTTGATGGCGAAATCGAAATACCAATTAGAATCGTTGTGCAAAGCTGATAGTATCAAGTATTTTAATAAGAAACAAGCGTCTAACGATCTTGCGGAGGTTCGGGCTCGTGATGCTTACGGTGAGGATTCAGATGAGGAAGGACTTGACAACATTGCTACTGGGATCCAAAAAGAGAACCCTTCTTGATAATCTCTAGACCCGGCCTGTATATGGGGATACATTCATCGTACCATCCGTCTACGGGCCCTTTCCAATCGTAGATGCTTGGATTGGGAGGTTTTGGAAGCCTGGATGCGTTTTTTGATTGTTGTGCTGGCTTGTTCGGGACAACTGACCTGGGCTGGTAAATTCGTCGGAATCTGGACTGACCTTTTTCGTTCAGGCTTTGATATTTTTTCCCCCAATGGCCACTGTCTGTACGTACTTATATCCCCTTTTTTTCGAGTCGTTTATATAGGGTCCACGTCTCGTAGTATTTCTATTAGATGGCTTGAACATGTTAAGGCTGCTGTAGGATGTCCTGTTCTCCGAAATCACAAATTGCTAAAATGGTTCAGGAAAAAAGGGTCTACATCCTACGTAGCAATTCCTTTGGCCTTTCTGTCCATTGATGATTTAAGGAAAGTGGAAGGAGGGTTTATCTCGCACTGGTGTCTTATTCTCAACTCTCGAATTGGTGCAAAAAAACATGGCTGCAAAAGAAGAGGAAGAAGGGAAGGAAGAGCTTACCATAGGAAGAGAGGTTACATGGTCAAGCGCCCGACATCGGATCAACTAGTTACTTTTACCACTTCGCCAGGTAGTGCTCTAATCCCACCGAGTTCTATTCCTCGTTTTTCTCTTATATCGGAACTGAACAGTTGTTTGGACAATGGTTCGGTTGTCATCACTGTACGTTGTACCTCTGACACGTTTTTTATGGACGCATGGAGTCGAATTTCTAGGAATTTTGGTTGGTCGTCGGTTATGCACAATGGGAAAACCACTATTCTGAAGGATCGACGATCAGAATTTTTGCTAGGTGGGGTCTTTTATTTTACGTGTGTTCGACGACATTTTGATGGTAGAAATAGAAGAAGGTGCATCCTTCTTGCTCTGTTACATGTCCCTTGGACGAGGTCGCTGCTCTGGAATTTTGAGATTGGAATTCTTATCAAGTTATATAACACCATTAAGGTCTTTTTCGCCAATCGTACTAGAGGAATTTTGAAAATAGTAGTTGGTTCGGTGCTTTCGAACAAGGTTGGTTTCTATTGCACTTCCAGAGTTGTGGTTAAGGTAAGATATGATCTTAGAATCAATAAGTGCACCATAGCTCAAATCACCAAAGTTTGTATCAGAAAGCGGGTTGAGCCGGTTTGTCTGGCGGATTTTTTGATAAATAAGCTTCGTATTGTTTGGACCGGTAACAAATCAATTGGAAAAATAATTCACAACCATCGGTATTTCGCTAAGGAAATCTCGAACGAGTGTTCTTGCAAAACGTTTTTGGACTTTCCTCGGAATCAGGAGGGTCACGTCTCCTTCCGGTTCTCTGAATCACGGCATATATCGTTTGTTCTTCTAAATTCTAACAATATTTGTGCTCCTCCCAATGATGTCTCTGTAAGTCATGTCCGAGGGGCGATTGAAACTAGTCTTAGTAAAATTCCTTGCACACCGAAGTTCCGTCCATCTCTTAGAACGATTTTCAAATGCTTTCGCCCACCCCAACTCAACTTCCCCGTTCTCCACCTAAACTCTGAAGACCTGGACTGGTTACATAGCCTCGAAGGTTTGGTTACAATGCCCATTGACCACAACATTGGGGACACTTATGTTTGTTGCCCGTTAGTTTACTCTGATGCTATGAGAGAGTTATTTATCCACAATCCTGGGTTTGTGGCATACTGTCGCGACGAAATCTTAATACATGTAGGAAGCACTTCGGTAATCTGCATTGCGACCAAATTGCTTGGTGGAATGTAAAAGGAAAGATTGAATGTAGCTATGTGATTCCTAAACACAAGGATATCACCAGATGGAGGCCCATCTCCCCTTCCTTTTCGGAACCAAATGTCCGCTTTAGCCGTATTGTAGGTCGAGCTGTGAGTATGCTTCTGTGGAATCTTCCCGGTGATAAGCATTTCAATATTAAGTCCACTTCTTTGCTAAAAAGTCGGATCGGCAAGATTGATGAAGGTGCGGCACGACAAAAAAATGGCTTCATACTATCGGCTACCTTCGATATAAAAGAGATGCTCACCAAGCTACCTCACTCATCGATTATCCAAGCCGCTATTTGGATTTGCCATTTGTTTCAGACGAAAGGTTTGACTTCAGTGTACATCAGTAAAACGAAAAAGGAATCCTCTTTGACTAAGAAGTCTCCTGACAAAGGCTGGGTTAGAGTTGGTTTTCGCATGTTAATCAAAATGTTGGTCTTTGATCTGGAAAATACTTTCATTAAAGCTGGGTTTGTAATTCTTAAGCAAATAGTGGGAGTGCCCATGGGGAACAATTCGAGCCCTGCTGTGGGATGCCTATTATGCTCGTTTAATGAATACGTGTTTATCTCGTCTCTAGGGACTGACAGCAGGTTCATCTCTGGGACTAGACTGATTTATGACGCAGGAATCTTTCTTATTTTTTCGCAAAGATCCCTCGTTTACCTTCACAAGGCAGTCTCGATCTATACTCGTTTTCTGAATTGTTACGACAAAAACCTCTCCCTCATCCACACAGACGATCGTTCCGGTGTATGGAATTTTTTGGGATGCTTGGTCACGTCCTCTTTTTCAGCTCCAACGGTCAAGTGTGTTGCTACTATGAAAAATCAGGAGTTCACCTTCACTTCTAATCCTATCCGATTCCTTTCTACTCAGGGCTTTTCATCTTATGGCCCTAGACAACAGAAGAAGGGGATTGTTTTTTTTCATTTAAGTAGATTACTGGCCCACTCCTCCGATAACAGAGGAGTGGGACTAAGTTTGCTTGTTTTAAGGAGGGAGCGTCGTTTAAAAGGATTCCCTAGGCATTTTTTCCCAAATTCCCTCTCAAAATTTTCCAACAGTCGAAGTATGATTTGGGACCCTTGGGCCTCTATTTTGTCGCTTTTAGATTAAGCGCGGTCATGAGGTTCCGATCACCCATCTGGGGGTTCGCTGGTTTGTACTGCGCTTGCTGATCACCTGTTTCAATTCGCTGATTCTGTACATACACAGCTTTGGGTATGTACTGCGCTTGCTGATCACCCGTTTCGGTTTGTTTTGGGGCCCTGATCACTTGTTTGGTTCGCTGGTCTGTACCTATGCAGCTTCGGGTCTGTATTGCGCTTGCTGAGTACAGGCCAAACCCCTTCGATTTAAGGAGAGCTTCAGCAGGTTCTTTGGTTCGATTTTTAGGCTCCGGTCACCTGGTTGGGGGTCCGCTGGCTGTACCGATCTCAAGTGGCTACTGAGGGTGGGGGTTTTGCGGCGGGTCCTACATATGGCCTCTACTGTGCTGCTATGCCATCTGAGCCTTTCGTCACAAAGTATTTAGATCTTGTTTACGGACGTTCTCAATCTCTCTGCCGAAGTATACTGACATCTCGGCACAAGTGCACGTTCCCTCCCTCGCTTACGCCACCCCTGCAGCGTTTTGCTTTCTTTAGTATGATCCAATGGGCTCCATCTCCGTGTTCTTCCCGCCCTCATTTTCCTGATCTTCCCTTCTCTCTCTCTCTCTCTCTCTCTCTCTCTCTCTCTCTCTCTCTCTCTCTCTCTCTCTCTCTCTCTCTCCCGCTTTCCCTTTGTTTATAAGTTGCTACGTCTCTCTCTCTCTCTCTCTCTCTCTCTCTCTCTCTCTCTCTCTCTCTCTCTCTCTCTCTCTCTCTCTCCCGCTTTCCCTTTTTCCTTTCCCGCCTTTCTCAACCTTTCTCATTCGATTTTCCCTCCTCCGGGCATTCCTACACTTTGCTCGGGCTTTTGAAATTTGGCTTCGTGGAACTTCCAGGCGTACGGCTGTTCTATTCTCACACGATTCATTGACCTCCGTACTGCTCGTCTGACTTCATCACTATGTGCTCCCTGGCTGATCTGACGGTTGCTCGAACCGTTTCCGATTTTACACCTGACGGAGACGGTTGTTCGGACACATACGGGTATGATCCTCTTTCCATCCTCTCTCCCTCTCTGACTACCTTCCTTCCTGGCTCCCTCTCTTTTCTCTCCTCTACTACGTGTCGACGCTGGTTGCGTATGAGCTATGTGTGGTTTCTAAGCTGGACTATGTGGAGAGAAGGCTACTCATGAGATAGATAGGAAAGATATTTAAACCGAGGACATCCTATGCCATGCGTTTTTTCATCCCCTGACGAGACCGTCTCTGGCGGGCGATCGAAACGATCGTAGGGATAACGCCAGCACGACACTGTTTTTTTTCATGTTATATTTTACGTGTCGATTTTATCTCGCGTATTTGTGTCCATGGCTCTCTTCGTGTACTTTATGCCCTTTTCTTTGTCCTGCTTTCGTCTCAAGTCTTTTTCATGCCTTATCATCTTCTTCACTTCATGATTCTCTATGTGTCCCCCGTCAGTTTTTCTCGTCATTTTTTCGTTTTAATTGCTTGATTATTTGTCATGCCTTTGCGGCCTACTTACGCAGCTTTTGGGTCACCCATAAGCTCAGGCAAATCTTGTTTAATTTATTTTTCTCCATAACACATTCTTTTTTTAGATTTTTTTGATGACTTTTTTTTTTTTTTTTTTTTTTTGGGTCCACGTTCTCCCCGAACGACCGAACGCATCCCCAATGGGTCCCATACGTTCGAGGGTTTGGGTTCGAGCGTTCGGCCCGTCTCGAACGCCGGTTACCCTGATTGTATTAACATACTCACTTTTTTTAGAAACATGTATAAAACGATTTTTCTTGTTGTTTTGCTCAAGGTACTACCTTGAAGTGAGAATTGTAAGCTTAACTCGTGTTCTGTTAATGTACTGCAACACAATTAAAATAGGCGATCTGCGGCGCCTTCAGAGAATCAAAAATATGTACATGATGTCTTATCACCTAGGTGTTGTTCCAATTTTTTGTTGAAATCATGTTGTTTTCCTCACTAAGTAGATACCACATTAGTTATGAACACTGGAAAACCTTAACTTACAATAAGTATGATGAGATCGATAATTAACTTTACATGCCTTCACCCCGTAAATGATTCCTAAAGGATTCTTTACCTCTCGGAGGTAAATCCTACGTAACCTCCACAAAAGTTAACTATCTCCCAATATAATTGTGTGGAAAATGCCTCTCGAAATGAGCTCTCGTAGAAACAAAAAATGGTGAAAAAAACACGATAAATCCCTCTATGCGTCTAATTAGGATCGCTTTCCCGTTCGCTACATAAATACTACAGGAGCCATGATCGTTTTTCCTGTCGGCGAACCATAGGGATCGTTTTCCCTAAAACCACATAGTTGTTACGGCCTGTCGCTAAACAGGGATTGTTTGTCAATGCACCACATAAATACTACAACTAACGAACTAAATTTAAAACAAACACTGCAATAATATGCTACTATCATGCCTTCACCAGTATACTGATTAAAATCATGCTGTAATTTATGTTGTCTAAAGAATTTAACTTAACCTAGAGATTAAATTATTAATATACTCTCGTCTTGTTACTCAACACTATACCAAAAATAATAAGATAGTCCTGCCTATATTTCGAAACGAATTCACAAGTTACTTAAGTTGTAAACTACAAACACATGCTTATTGGCTATTTCTCAAACTTTCAAAACACTTCTACCCACTTACGAAGCTACCATGCTAAACAGCTACGCTCCGCCAAAAAAATTGGCCACACGTTATTGATGCATTAATATACAGTAAAATACGCATAAAACGTTTTTTTATTTGTTTCTCGCTTATGACCCCAGGATACTACTTTGTTGTGGGTACTCCCTTTTTAACTTGTATACTTCAACATAGAGTTACTGATTCAGAATATGAACATATGGTCTCAGAATCAAGGAACTCTTTCCCATATCTTGTCGATATTAGGTTTTTTCCCCTCCTTCCTCCACTCTTCATCGCTTTGCTTTTTAGTCGGTTGTAAAATTCTTGAGCGGCGAACGCGCCAATACATGAAATACTTTCGTGCCGATAACCATGTACGCACGAAACGCGTTATTATTCCTGGATCGGTAACACCTCTCTTAAACTCATAAGAAGCCTAGTTGTCAAAAAACTACAAGTATATCTTCTCCCTTCTTAGCTCAAGAGATTGATTGGCGCATATATCTTATAAAATCGGTGCGAGTTTTCCTATCGTAGCTATCCTGGTTTTCCTATCGCATAAAATCGTAGCCTCTGCTACTTTCATTAAGATCGACGGTTTAGTCTGATCATTACTATTGTTTTATCTAAGAGTGTTTGGGACACTGATGCTATGAAGAATGGTCTAACCTATTAAGTTAAGAAAAATACTGAATCCTGAGCCAGTACTTTACTATGTACATATCGGCAAAAAAATCATTGCAATACTTAGGTCGTTATAGTTGATGCGTATAAATGTTTTTCCATACTATTATTCTGCATAAAGATAACAAGGCACGATGATCGCTTTAGTCTTAATATTAAAAAAAACACAACATTATGTGCCTTGCCATTCATCTTACACACGTGATGATAAGTCTATCTGATTATTGCTTCGATATTTTCTTTTGACACGATTGATCTACTGCCTTGTCTGGCCTCCTCGCTGATTAGCTCTAGAAACAAACAAATAATAGTAATATACAAGAAGAATCAAAACTTAAACGATGTTGACATAGAAACGTGACATTACTCTAACAAATTCTTGCCTGCCCTAAACTATGTATGCTTTTCCCGACGAAACACATAAAGGACATACTTACATTTAGGATGTGCCCTCCAGTATATACGATCCTGCATTTACGGTAATATACGCGAGATCTTCAAAACAAGAGGAGAGGTAAGGTATATTTTCCTTAAATAAATGCATATTGTTTAGGTCCTCACTCACAAGTGCATCCCGGTATTCTTAAAATATATATATGTGTATTTATATGTATATATATATATATATATATATATATAAAATTCATATTTCTAAAAACAACCTTGGATTAAATTCCAGCAAATTTCCTTGCAATATAGTTAATGATGTTGTTGATAAGTCTTTAAGAATTTCGTAACGATGCACAACCTTCTCATAGGATCTTGTACCTAAACTCTTACACTAGGCCCTTGCTCGCTTTTTGGCTTGCGCTAACGCCCTGCTGGTGCGATTCTTTTTTATAAAAGTCCCACTAAATCAAGGGAGTTGTTTTTCTGCCTTCTTTGATATTTTATTTGTTGCTTCTTCCACATACGGATTACATATTTTTAAGTACTCTATTCTGAACCTCAGAGTAGTCCTATAATCGTTTCTACCTCGTTTTCTGGTGGCGCTTTGATACTGATTACACGCGTATTGGCCACTGATGCTACACCCCCACAAAAACGGTGTTTATGTGATATGACGGAGTATAGATTTAGGCCTCAATCTATAAAGTACATATACTCACTCATTTCCATAATTACCGCTGCAATATACTATCTCTCTACGCGTCTTAAGGTCTCCGCCCTAGATAATTGTCTAATACACTCCTATGATCTATGCACACATATCGTTATTGCCCGATAAGCTCAAAAGACGCTCAACCTGCAACCCTAAGGCGTATCAACCCTTCCGATGTGATCCTATGAAAGCGCTCAAGTTTTTGCATAATAATAATACTCACTAGATCGACCCAAGGTTAAACAAACTTCAAATCTTGGACACATTGATACTCATGATGGCCTTGAAATCCTGCTTAATTGCCTAACTTGTTCGGTAATCATCACTACGAGCTAAAGTATAATGATACATAAAACATAAATAATCTTAGAATTACCCGACCGATGATGATATTTGAATGATAGTCATGCACTCGTAAAGCTAAGGACGAACCATATTTGTTCCTTATGCAATATGACGTATGTAATCACATTTACGATTCACCTGTTAATGTTTTTCAATACAACCTCTATGATGACGAACGCGAGAATTTCTGTAGTAATTGAATGGTAAGTAATAATTTCATCCATGTAACATACTGCGGTAAAAAAATATTACCATACCTATTCGCCACATACAAAAAACACAAGAACTCATTTCGATGGCTAACTAACGCCGCAGACATCATCTCTTCCCCACTAGCAGACCTTACGTTTGAAGTACTTAATGCCTTAATACGAATGGTTAAAACACACGGCGGAAACCTCACGTAGCAAACTTTTGCAGAGACTGATCTTAAAGTACCCTACTGGTGGACTATCGACTCCACCCCTAACTACACGTATAACCTCCTTGAACGAGCTACTTCTGTTTTCTCGGCTGATATGACATGCTGTTACGAAACTATAGCAATTGACAACAACCAAGACGACCTACCGATAACTATCCAATTTTTTTATAAACTAGTGTTCGAACAATCTAGGAAGACCTACAAAAAAGAGGTACAACTGGCTTGCAGATTCTACTACAACAAAGATAAATGGACACTGATTTGCGACAAACACCTGAACCCGCTTTCCGGATAACTCACCACGAACGACACTCATATTAAAGAAATCAATAACTAGCTTATTAAAAATGTATACACTTTCCTCGAAATCAATATTTAAAGACAAATCATTGGCATCCCAATGGGGGTAAGTTGTTCCCCAGTCTAGTATAACATCTATTTCTTTAAATACGAATATAAATTTATGAAAAAAATACATATAAAAACAACAAAAACCTCCTACACCTCTTTTAACATATCTTCCGATACTTCGACGACTTCCACACCATCAACAATCCCAGAATTAAAGAATTTTGCAACCCACAGATAACAAGCACACGCAGCCGATACTTTCTATACCCTCTGCATCTGATAACATTAAATGAACAAACTACACACAAAGTACAAACAGATAACCATACCATATGAACTCGAGGAAATTTCCTAAACACTACTATAATTATAAATAACCTACAAACTGGTCTATACACCATGACTAAATATGATAAAAGAAAAGAACTTAACTTCCCCGGCACATGGTTCATCCGAGCAAACTCAAACAGACCAATGCAACAATCACTTAACCTTTTCATACCATAGATCATCATAATCATGATCATCGAATCTGAACTTGACCATGCCGCTTAAGAAATCATGCAACCATACAAGCATTACAGAATAACGGATTAAAAAAACACAGACTATTCGGCATTACAAAAAAAATACTCCGTAACCCTATGGACTACCAACCCTTCCGATGAGATCTGCATGTAGTACGACAACACCTGCTAAACCACACCACCCACGAATAAACAAAATACAAGAATACACACAACCGCTTCTGTCAAAGCAAGAATGCTTATACGTTCTACATGCAGCCCACTCGCAGTAGACCCCATTAATAATAATAATAAGAATAAGAAGAAGAAAACAACAACTTTGTCTGTGTGTAAGCCAGATAACTGGCTGGTTCAGGTGGAGGATTTATCCTTGCTGGGGTAGGTCCGCCATCCTTGGACCTACCCCGCCGGGACCTCCATCACGAGGGAACAGAGAGGGACACACATGCACACACACACACACACACACACACACACACACACACACACACACACACACACACACACACACACACACGCATATACCATCAAATCCCACTTCCCAACAAGAGTAGATAAAAAAATATTAATTCAAAAAATAATAATAAATAATAATTTGCGTAGCATTGTGCTCGGGCTCAGTGACCGAACCCAAACGCTCGGTACCGAGCCCGAACGTGGCCCAAAATGGACAGAGCCCGATCACTTTTATTTTTTTTATTTCTTTTTTTATTTTTTATATATATAGGCGTTGGTAGGCCATGGGGGGCATCGGTCATCACTCTTGAACATACACACACATACACAACATACACACATACCCCCAGACACCTCACACACACCCCACACACACCCCACACACACCCCACACACCACACACACATGAGGATGCGCTCGGCAACCCCCTAATTTGCCCTCGATCGAACATGTTCGGTTCTCGCTCGACTGAGCGTCCGAACACGTTCGGCTGCTCGGTAGGGCGCCGAACATGTTCGGTGTGCTACACAAATAATAATAATTAATAATAATACTAATAATAATAATAATAATAATAATAATAATAATAATAATCAGGGTTACCTGACCGAACGTTCGGAGGCCCCCGGGCTGGCCCCCGAACGTTCGGGCGTTCGGGGTCCCGTTCGGGGGCCGAACATCTCCAGGTTCGGCCCCCGCTGAAAACTATTTCGGAGACTGAAAATAAGTTCTTTTTTCTGCATTTTTTTTTGTAATTTTTCTATGATGTAACCTACACGCCTATAAATTTTAAAGTCATTCTACTAAGCCTAAAAAACATTAAAAATCGTCAAAGATAGGGGTGTCAAAACGTGCTCGCCCACTCACTATTCTGTTTTTTTTCACTTTTAACTTTTTGGTTTCACTTTATTTCGGGGCCTAAGCAATTTTATTATTTTTTTAAAACTTTTTAATAAGTTATTGATTATGTAAACTACATATCTGTAAATTTTCAGGGAATTGGTCAATGCCAAAAAATAATTAAAAATCGGCAAAGATGGCGGTGTCGAAAAGGTGCTGGCACACTCACTTATTTTAATTCTCTTTTTATTTTTTCTTATTTTTATCATAGTGTTTATTTTCTGTAATGGATTTATAATTCAAATTTGGTAAAGAATTTGGATGTAGTGCCTGGGCAAATGTTGTTTAGTTTATT